>JASIRB010002019.1:0-50004 GCA_030323885.1 Branchipolynoe longqiensis
AACCCTATAGTTCTAGTCTCTTATTGTGGGGTGGGCGAGATGGCATAGTAGAATGTCCGTCGCCAAGTCATAGTGGCTGAGTTTGGGTTTTTGCTTGCTTTATATAGCAGCTTAGCCGACCCAAAACATCATGACTGCGTCAAGTTTTCGTAACTTTGTAACAGATTTCGGCTGCTGATGTCATATCTAATTTACATATGCGTGGCCGCCAGCTATGCATGGTTACTCGGCATAGTTCCAAAACACTCGCTAGGTGTGGTAGACTTGATGTACATATTAATGCTACGGTTCGAGTATAGGTGGCACCAGCGGCCATTTGAATAAGTATCCGACTCCGCCTTGTTCGATTACCCATGTTGCAACATCAACAATTAAACAACACAAACACGGATAAATGGTATATATTTGGGACTTTTTTAATGAACAAAAATGACAATCGTACATGCTTGAGTATAATGAGAGAAGGCCCCGAAATGCTTTAACCAAATAGAGAGGTAAGCATCTTGTGGGCCGAGCGGACAGTCTGTTTAGGGGACATGGGTATAAACCGCGCCAGATGTCCAAGCACCAAGTTCTTTAATGTCCTCCAGTCGAATTCCTATCTGGTGCACACCTGGGCACCACCTCGGCACACGCTGTGCAGTGTGAATGCAGCGGGCGCAGGGTGTCCCATTGCAGACAGGACGAGCCTTATGGTGTTGGTGAGTCCCGTTGTCGTGAGAGGTGAGCTGTCATGTGGGCGCCACTGCAATAGTTTAGGACGCCGCCGGAGACGGCAGATCATCACTTAGATGGAGGAGGTATGACAGGGCGTCATATTGCGATGGTCGTAGCGGGTCTGCTTCATACCTGTTCATGCCTGTTCATGTAGTTTGTGTACTTGATAGCCTGGCGGTTCTTGTTCTTCCAGGCACTGTCGACAAGTCCCTCCTCCATCATTGCCACGAGTCTTCTGTGGTGGGTGGGGGGGGGGGGAAGATTAACCTGGATAGAAAGGCAATTAGAGGTGTAGCCAGGTTAGAGTGTTGTCGTTAGGATCTTGTCATGGTCGATGTGAACAGGGTATGATCCTCGTTCTTTGATGTTTGCATAGGCGAGGCACTCTGGAGCTGTCTCGAATGGCACGTGGCTCAGAGCGTCCGCAAATGGAATGTCCTTGACATGTTGTGCTTAATTATAATGTCAGTACTTTTCTGGGTATTGGGTCTCTCCCCACACCTGACGTGAGGGCCTGTTGCGAACCTTTGTTGTCTGTGTTCACGCAGATCGTGTAGAGGTGAGTGTCATGTGGTGCGAGTGACTTGGGTGTCGCGATAATGTTTATGGCCTCAAGCTGTGCTATGTTGAGTTTCTTAGATGTTAGTTTTTCTGAGTAGGTGGCACTGTAGTAGTGGGTCTCGGAATGCGCCCCACCCGCCCGCAGGGATGAGTCTCACTCCAAGATCCATTTTTAGGTAAGAGGACTGTCCCGTTAGAGATGGCTGCGTAGTCCTTGTTGCTGGTATCTTAACGTCCGTCATCAGTCGTGATGAATGTTGGTTCACCCAGACGGTGTAGAGTATAACCGTCAGTTGTGATGAACGTCGTCAGTTGTGACACACGTAAGTTCGTCCCGGTGGAGTCGTCCCGATTATTGGTTCGTCCAGAATTGCACTGGGAGTGCTGGTTTTTCTTTGCCCGTATTGCCCTTGTAGGGTTTGTTCGTCAGATTTCTTTGGTTGTGGGTGGTGACTCAGGTGACTTGTGGGCCTCCCACTCTGCTTGTTTCCTTTTGCCGGCATCTCAATGTCGTCAGTTGTGATGAACATTGGTTCGCCCAGACGGTGTAGAGTATGACCATCAGTTGTGATGAACGTCGTTAGTCGTGACACACATAGATTCGTACCGGTGGTGCAGACTCGGTTTGTTAGTTCGTCTGGTTAATCAGAATTAGTTCATCCCGGTTATGCAGAATTGGTTCGTTCAGCTTGTTCGTCCCTGTGGTGCAGGGTTAGTTCGTCAGTTTCTCCCGTTTGTGCAGGGTTCGTCCAGATAGTTCATTCTGGCCGTGCGTGCTGGTTCGGTCATTGGTCGTCAGTCGTAACGCACGGTGTTCATACTTGTGGTCCAGGCTTGATTTAATTCGTCCCGATTGTGCAAATTGGTTTGTCCAGATTTGTTTGTCCCTGTGGTGTAGGGTTTGTTCATCAACTCGTACCGGGAGTGCCGGGTTTGTTCATCTGGAATGTTCGTCCCTGTGGTGCAGGGTTTGTTTGTTAGTTCATGCCGGGTTTGTTCGTCCAGCTTGTTCGTCCCTGTGGTAACGTGTTGGTTCGTCAGATCGTTCCAGGTTTGTTTGTCCGGATTGTTTGTGTCTATGGTGACGTGTTTGTTCATCAGATCATACCGGGAGTGCCGGGTTTGTTCATCCAAATAGTTCATCCCTGTGGCAAGTGTTTGTTCGTCTGTTGGTACCGCTAGTGCTGGTACGTCCAGATTTGTTTGTCCCGGTAATGTAGGGTTTGTTCGTCAACTCGTGCCGGGTTTGGTCGTCAGGAATGTTCATCCCTGTGGTGTAGGGTTCATTCGTTAGTTCTTCTTGGGGGGTGGTTTGTAACCTTACGACGGTTACTGGTTGCAGAACTGTAACATTTATAGAGAGGCTCCGATAAATCAGCCCAATCTTTGGTTGAAGATTAATCTTCAGTAGGGACGGTTGTAGAAGCTGGGGACATCTTTACAACGGTGTAACGGCGAAGCATTGAGGCGGCCCTGAATCTCTTCGGTCCGGCGGTAATTGAGCACTTGTATCCAGTCAACAGCAGCAAGGGTTTCAAGGAAGGGCGGATAAAGATGGGTGCAGCGGTGGTTCCAGCAACGAGAGCAAAGCGAGAGAAAACTTAAAGGTATAGGGCCCCACCCATGCACACAACTCCCCTGGTCAGGGTGAGGAGTATGCCTGGGAGAAAAATGGGGTAGAGTCTAGAGGAATGAGGAGAGTTGAGTCAAAGGACTGTGTCTATTTGCTCTATGGTGAACAGCCGGCGAGCCAAAGAGACGGACAGAATAAGAGTAGAAAGTGAAGTGCCGGCGGGCTCCCCCTCCTGGAAGTCTTATCAGACATATCAAGGAGGAACAAGGCCAGCGGAGAGGAGATAGAGAGAGGTGTGGTCAAAGTGCGGTCCGGATAGCAAGTTGGGGTCGTTAGTTTATGCCGGGTTTGTTCGTCCACCTTGTTCGTCCCTGTGGTGACGTGTTGGTTCGTTAGATCGAGCTGGGAGTGCTGGGTATGTTCATCCGGATTGTTTCTTTCCTGTGCTGAAGTGTTGGTTCGTCAGATCGTACCAAGAGGGCTGGGTTTATTCGTCCAAATGGTATGTCCCAGTGGCGAGGAGTTGGTTCGTCCATTGGTACCGGTGTAGTAAGTTCAGAAAACCACCCCACAAAACACCACGGGAGTGTTTTCAAGCTAGGTTCAAACACGTAGTCTCCTGGACGGGGTAGTGTTCTGGACGCCCCACACCAGGAGTGCCTGGTTTTATTCCAGAGTAGAATGTCCGCCGCCAAGTCGTAGTGGCCAAGTTTGGGTTTTTGCTCGCTTTATATACCAGCTTGGCCGGCCCAAAACGTCACGACTGCGTCAAGTTTTCATAACTTTGTAACAGATTTCGGCTGCTGACGTCATATCTAATTTAGATACGCGCGCCCGCCAGCTCTGCGTGGTTACTCGCCATAGTTCCAAAAGACCTGCTAGGCGTGGTAGAGTCGATGTACTCCGCCTTGTTCGATTACCCATGTTGCAACCAACATCGACAATGTCTTTAAGCGATATCCACATGTACAAAATCTAAAAAAAATTGACTACTCTAATTAGCATACCAATCCTATGATCAAGTCAAAACTACTGAGAGTGAGTGATAAATGGTGGTTAACAATGTACACAAATTTGTAGAGAAAGAATTTGTCTATGTAATATTATATTTTTCATAAATAATTTTGAGTAAATTCATTTTCTACGATTGTTTCAATGTTTTCAAACCTCAATTAAAAAAAAAAAGTTCTGACCAAAGTCAATCGTACTGGATATGGATCTCTACTTTACTATGAAGTTATTTTTAGCTCTAATGCACTCACTCGCAGCACAAGACGTTCAAAGTTGGGTAGTAGGCCTATGCTGAGAGCAAGTCTCCTATTTTTTCAGCATCAGCAACCAGTCCCTAGTTTGGAGTACCTACTACTAGGAAGTGCTCTGGCTATTCATACAATACGGTCCCATACTTTCGTTTGTTGTTGTTTTATGTCCTAGCAATATCTAAGGTCATATCAGGACAGGTACCGACTTGTGACAGCGCGCACTCATGGTAGGTACCCTCCTTAAATTTTCAAAGGGGTCCAAACATTCAAAATATAATTTCAGTGGAAGCTCCAATGTTTCAAAAGCAATATGCTTTTGGAATTCCCCGGGCAAAACCATTTTACTTTTTTTTATTCTGTCTATGTGTACATGCCTGATCAGAGCTAGATTTTTATGGCGGAAGCCTGAGCACTCCTCGCATTGGAAGTCATTGAACTATCCAACTACACTAAATATGTCATATACAGCGAATCATTTTCCTCCTCGCAAGCTGTTGCTGGGCTAAAAACGGACCACCCTTTCATGGCAAAGGTCATTTATAAAATGAACCAGCTGGCAACACATGGATATGACATCCACTTGTGTTGGGTGCCTGGCCATGCCAGCATCCAGGGAAACGAACAAGCTTATCAGGCTTCGAAGGAGCCTCTGAACTATGATGTTGAACCGTGTCTGGTACCCCACTCTGATCTGAAACCACTAATAGCCACCCACATCAAATTCAAATGGCAAAATGAGTTGGATGAAAACGTTAACAAATTACATGAAATTGAATGGGCTGTGGGAAAACCACCACAGTCTCATGTGGGGGGGTGGGCAGGGGGGTCAGCAGGACCAAGTGGTCCTTAGCCGCTGCCGTATTGACTACTCATGGCTCACACACGTTTTCCTGCTCAATGGGGACCCTCCCCCTGAATGTATTGGATGTCAGTCCCCACTGACAGTCAAGTACATTTTTACTAAACTGTGTCGATTTTATGGCACTGCGCCAACAATTTTACACTGCAAACAGCATGCATGACCTTTTTACTAAAGTAAAACAAGAAGACATTTTAGCCTTTTTGAGGGCAGCTGGTCTGTACCATCTCATATAGTTCATTAAAACAATTTTTATCAATTAATTCTTTCATCTATTTGATTTAATTATATGATTGGGAGCTTTTAAAAATTCATAAGTGTCTATTGACACAATTGATTGTATGCTTTTACATTATATGTAAAGGCGATGGTTGAATGAAAAAAAAAACTATTCTCGCCGTGAATATGGCCTACCCTGCTGACACGGTGTAAAGAAACCACTAACCAATCAATCAATCAATTTATATGTGTATATTACTATTTTAATGTGGAATACTTCCAATCGTTTTAATGAAGGGAAAATTAACTTCAAATTAAAAAAAACTGGTGTTCTGTTAATTGTTGATGGATTTTGACTAAACAAAAACTAAAATATGTGGAATTTAATGGATTTAAAATAGCACCAATCCCAGCAGAATTTGAGCAGAATTCCACCCCCCCCCCCTCCTCCCCCAAATCCACATTTCCTGATCCGACGAAACGTGGTGTAGAATCTAATGCTGGGATCTGTGGCTGTGTATGTAGGCTATGAGGAAAACTAAGTTAAGAGACTTAATTTCACCTTGCAGTGACTTCATGACCTGAATATCTGAACCAGAGGATTTAGAACCTCTGGAAGAAGAGAAAGACTTGGAAAAATCCAAAGAAACTGTCCGAAGGGACTTCTTTACTCACTTGGTGATTTGGTGATTTTCTATAGTTTAAAGCTCCAAATCAAAGGACTTAGCGACACACAATTCCGTGGAGAAGTCTCCTGGCTTAATTAATTTTAATCGTTTTATACATTTCACAGAAATCTTTTTCAATAATAATTTTTTTAAAAATCATTTGACCATAAAGGGTGATTTTGGTTGGCATCCCCCAAGCCAAGGTAGGGAATTAGACATTTTTTTATCAAACACCCTAAATGCATTAAATTCATATTTTATCAGAAAGAGGCTGCGAAATGATGCACAAACAAACATACATCATTTGTTATAATACTATTATTATTAAAGTTGCATAGTCCGATGGCTTTTGAATTTCTGTCTCATTTTTAAAGATAAATATATCAAATTGATCATTATGACCTACTAATCATTAGTCCGGAGTCATTTTGATGGAAAATGGCTAGTTTTGAAGCTATTTGAGCTGAAAGAACCCAAAATACTTTCGACAAGCTTTCCAAAAGTCCTCTCGCTATGACTGGTATTGACATCTCGCGATGACCACGTGATGTGGAATGACCTAAATAAAAAAAATAGCCTGGTCACCTAACGTAAATTCACTGATTATTCTTCATATGCTGTCCGAAATCACTAGTTAATGCACCAATATCTAAGCTGGATATATATAATCAAATTAAGATACATGTTTTGGTTTTGAAAAATAAATACTAAGTCAGACTGGAGGAGGTGACTGACTCGAGGAAGTCAGTGGTGAGTGAGGAGGGGGACAACTAGCTTGAGGAACTTGAAAACATCAGTACTGATATTCAGATTATTATGAAACTTCACATAGCAATAGTTTAGAGACTACATAACAAGTCTTTGCAGAAAAAAAATAGTTTGGTGTCTTGCATGAGTGTACTAACGTAGGGAAAATTACCTTCAACTTCAGAAAGCTGTATATTTGTCAATTCTTGTTGGATTTGTGCTGGACAAAAATTGAAATTTGTGAAATGCACTTCAAAATAGTAAACATCGGGTCAGACTTGTCCTATGAACAAGTGGAAATTGTTGCTTATTTCTATCATTGTGGATGGTCTCCACTTGCCTGGCTCACTCTACTATAGTCCTCACAATTTTGATATCTGCGCTCTCTGCCTCGAATGTAGAACAGCCTTCCCTTTTCCTGAAATGTAGAACAGCCTTCCACCTCTCATTTGGTATTCCGCAAATTGATGAAGCCGTGTTTGTTGTTCTTGTTTGCAAGGAAATTCTCCTTCCTTGGAGTGAGGATGGTCTCACTCATGAAGTGAGTAGCCTATATGATGGCCTGACGAATGAGGCTAGTTTGAAGTGAATTTATTTCCTAGTGAATAAGATTTTCAAAAATGAAGTAAGAAGGGATGACAAAAAAATAAAAATGTCATGGCGTTGTCAGAATTTCCAAGTAGCTTTTCTGTTGGATAAACAGCATTGCATATCTTAGCTGACTTAATTTCATTTCAGATTAGCTTAGTTGCTGTTTCAACCACATGCCTCAGAATCTGCCCTTATCTGTTGCTCATAGAAACTATACAGAACAGATTCTGCATGGTAGAGCGAAATGCTACTACATTTGATTTACTATTCAACTCACTACTCATAGCTACTCCAAACAGGCTGCCATCAGTGACTCAGCCAGGCTGCACGGAACCTGCCAGGAGTTGGCACTGAACCCCTATGTCTTTTGTGTGGCAGTGATTGGCGTGTTAAGCAGATACTAAAAATATCTAACAATGGCAGAACAGAAGAGAGTTTGAGCCTAATTTTGATACAAGATTTCACAGTGACAAAGACAACAATTTCAGGTTCAACACCTATCTAATTGAAGAGCAAGCTTTTTGCTATTAAGGCAGCATAACAAATAGTAAATTGATTCACTGCACACACATCAAGAAGCTGAAGAAATGAGACCGATTTGGCAACTGATGAGCTGAAAACACTATTTCAAATGCCCCAAAGTAGATGATGTTGCTGAAACTGATTACTACTACATAATAATGTTGTCTGTGAGTAGTGATTGTCTGTGTTTGTCATGTGGAGTGTATTGAAGACATTGTGGAGGCGAACAACCAAATTTCATGTGTCATGAATGGTAGTTGGAACACAATTTTAGTGTTAAATTGTCTAAATTGTTAAAGTATATGCACGTTATAGATACAGTTCTGCTTGTTCTAGTGATACCAAATTTATCTCTGTAATTTAATTAGAAGCTGAGATATGGCCTTTTGAAATTTCCATGAAAATATAACTTTTATTGTTAGGTAGTAAATAGGTACTGTTAACTTTACGACAGGGACAAATTGATATTTTAGCTGTTTTTAAAGTGGTATATCCATGTTATTCTTTTGTTTTTCTTCCTGAAAAAAAAAATTCAATTCAATTCAATTCTTTTATTTTAACTCTCTGCAAGATATGTTTACATTAAACTGATGTGATACAATAAATGCACACAAATTCCTTACAGACAGAAAGGATCCCAGAAAAGCATTGCTTATCTAGCTGGTCTCCATGATGTGAATGAACAAGTGATGAAAATAATAGATGATTAAACTTAAGCTACATTTTTAACTAATGATTATGATGAGATACTGATGCATCTCTTCACAGTTAGTAAAAAACAAAGTAATGATAGGATTATTATATGTATATTGTGTCATGGATTCATGTACTTACATGTAGAATCAGTAGTTATTTTGCATGTATGATAATGAGGGTAAATTTTATGTTCTTTGCCATAGCCACTTGATATTATAAATTATGCGACTAGTTAATGACAACTATGTCCTATTATATATATTCTCTACTGGTAATGGACCAGATGGGATGGCCGAATGAGTTAGAGCGTCCATCTCCCGTGCTGGTAGATCATGGGGTCATGGGTTCGAACCCTGGTCGAGTCAAACCAATGACTTAAAAAATGATGCTTGTTGCTTCCTATCCAGGCGCTCGGCATTATTAGGACATGGCAAGGATTGGTGTGCTCAGTGTCAGGATAATGTGACTGAGTGGGATACCAGGTCATGGTGCCGGCGGCCTGGCTTCCCAGTGGGACAACACTATAAAGTCGCCATGAGTGTGCACTGTCACAAGTCGTTACCCGTTCTGATATGACCTTAGATGTTGCTTGGACGTAAAACAACAACAAACAAACAAATTTTGTTGGTAATTGATTTAGTATGCATTGATATAGCTTATCTTTAGTTTTTTACAGAAGTTTTTCATAGTTTTAAGGTTTCTAATTTCTACTGGTATTGAGTTCCAGATATTGGTTCCTAGGTTATTTTGGCAAATTTGTTTCTAGTGTATTTGTGATGTATGTTATTTATCTGCGGTGTGTTATGGGAATGGACCTGATTGTTTTCTTTGAAGAGATTATCAAATATTTCAGGGAGCTCATTCTTTTGCTTGTAAACAAATTTGGCAATGTATATTTTTTAAATGTCAGTTACTAATAAATAAGTCCAGGTCTTTATGAAGTGATTTATTTGGGGTGAAATAGTCTTTGGTATACAGTATTTTTAAGGCTCTGTTTTGTTGTGTGTGTACCTTTTTTAGGGTTGATAACTTGGTTCTCCCATACACCTTTATGCCATACTGAATTTTGGAGTAAACATATGCATAGTAGAGTAATTTTTTATTTTCCTCATGTACCCGTCGTCTGATTATTTTAAAGGAGTTAACTATTTTAATGATTGAATTATTTAAGTTATCAATATGTTCATCTAGAATTATACCTAGGTATTTCACGGATGGGACTCTTTTTATTGTGTTATTGTTTATCTTTATGTTGTTTAGGTAATCATGAATGGTTGTATTTCTGCTTGTAAATATTGTGTAGCCTGTTTTGTCCAGGTTTACTGTTGATTTGTTATCATTGCACCATGTAAATATATCTGAAAGGAATATTTTAATTGAAAGTTTTAGTTGTTTGGGTGAATTTGAGGTTATGAAGCCATTGTTATCATATCTGCAAATAACCTTGTTTTGACATCTTGTTTTGTACATTTGACTATATCATTTGTGTAGATCAAAAATAGGAGCGGTCCCAGGACAGAACCTTGGAGAACACCATGGCTGACTGAGTTTAGCTTGGATTGTTTACCGTTAGGTCGGTAAATTGCTTTCTATTGCTTAGGTAACCCAAACCATTTAAGTCACTGTGTAAAGTCGACGGCTGACAGCTGTAGTTGTGTAGGTAGGCTAAATAAGAAATCTACAGGCAAGAGAAAGGTAGAATATATAGTGCACAGAAAGACATAGCTTGCACCCTCAGGTTTATTATTATATAGGTTCATGAATCCAAGATGGCTGTCACACCTGCTCAGCTCCTCCAATCAGCAGTAGGCATTCTCCAATCAACCAATGAACATTCAACATGCTTGTATCCAAGCCTTGGTTGTTTATGGCTACAGTGCCCTGTTGTGTCTGGGTGTGCAGTGATCCGTAAATAACATTTGGGGGGAGGGGGTATGTGAGCAGAGCTGCTAAGGCTCTGTCACACTAAAAGTAGTGCCCCTCTCACACTATCTATAACTACATAATGTTTATAAAAAACTCAGTAAAGGATCACCAGCACCACATAATACCTTAATGCCTCTGGCTCTATATCATTTACCTTTTCATATAACAATTGTTATTCACTATATGCTAGTTCACACATACGCCAATGTCCAATTATCGGGAAACTTTACAACGTACTCCGCCCCTCCACTTCTTACCACCTGCTCTGCAGCGTAGAAAGAAGTGCACAGTACTACGTTGTACTTCCATCACCATTATGTCTCATTCAATCAACTATGAATAATAACTTAATTCTAAAGTGTTTTTAATGGATAAGGTTTTTCTGACTTCGAATAAAATTTGAATAATATATCATCCTTCTGATATCTAATATGATGTCCTAAGAAGCATCTGATTCATTTGCCATCATTTTTAGCTTAATCCGACCATTTTTCAACTTTGTGGCGGTTTAGAGGTTGTTTGCGACGCTCTAAAGGTACACTTCAGTCCCAAAGCATCGATCTTACATTAATGCTTAATCGGATTTGGTATTTTCTGTCATTTACTCTAACATCAATACGCTTGTCCCTTCATTTTGCTTTTACCGACTGTCAACCAGAAGAAACCTGAACACGTCGATGGTAGACGCGTGGTTGTTCGACAGGTCTTCATTGAGTTAACATTACGGGACTCAACTCAATGAGAAAACACGGCTTAAGCGGTTTGAATCGATGACCTAGCTTCAAAGGCTATTTTCTTGCAAATCAATACCAAATTTATCGATTTCACCAAATATAAGTCATTTTAGGTTGAAATAAATCAAAAATTGAATCAAAACATCTCTTTGTACCACCTGTACAAGGATAAAGCATAAAATATCAGTATTAACAAATATAATCACGGCAATAGAAATTCATATACCGACAGCGTTAACTAGCGTCGAATGTAAACAAAGCAATGACAGTGGCTCAGTTCGAACTTCAAAATCATAATGCTTATATCTATATTACCAAATAATAATCGATTCACATGTTTTTGCTCAAGTTTCAAACATACTGTAGTAGTATTATAATGTTCTCAGTCTGTTGATGTAGATTTTTTATGTTAAGCATTTCAATACGCGAAACTGCGAATTTCTATTGAATAAATCTATCTGCGACAGTCCACCCGAACTGCTGCAGCGCATTGCGATAATGATGAAGTCAATATTCTAGTTCTCTCTAGTCGGTATCGATTCATGCGCGGCGATCCAAGGTTTACGCTCTGGCGCATAAGAACCATCATCAAGTCACTATCCAGGCACCAAGTCCAGCATATGCCAGTGTTCTCCTTGAACTACTGCATACTCCTGTGATCTTGCTGACGTCCATGTTCCAGTTCCAAGTTACCATATGCGAGTGTTCTCCTTGAACTACTGCATCTTGTGGCCTTGCTGAAGTCCATGTTCCAATCATAGAAGAACAGGCAACTGATGACATATTCACATATAGAAAAATACCCATCTATAGCATGCATGAAGCTTAATAACTTCGCGTTCATCCCCGATTATCATTCAATAAAAACAATTTTTGGATAATACAATCCTCCACATATTGTTCAAATTTTAAATCTATAACCCTATAGAATATAAGGCGTATAAAGAATTATACGAATATAGGTAGGCGTAAAATACATTATGCCCATTTGAATATGTTAACCAAGGTTATTACGAAATGGTCTATTGATTCACTGGCACTATGCCACTTTGTTGCGAGCCTGCTCCGGCGGTGCTTCGGTCCTGCGTTGACCTATAAATATGCCGTTGGAGCGCCTGCCTCGCCCCACTCGCTTGTTTTTTATTTTTATTTGTTGTTACCGGTACGGGTATTCCGAGCCATTGGTCGAGATATATGTATAAAGTTGCCAATCCATTTGCCTCTCTTGTCTCGTTTATTATTTGTAGCTACTCCTATATAGCTATATGCTTTTGCATTACAAAGACCATTAATATGTCACCACAACATGAATAATGTCAATGATATACATCTCTAATACAAAGATCATTAATATGTCACCATAACATGAATAATGTCAATGATATCATTAGTTAATAATATGTTTGATAATAAATGCAATGTTCAAATTATATGTCTATGTCAATTGAAAAAAATCAATCATGAAATAAATGATAATATTCACCAAGTTAGGCAATGAATTTTCAATTGAACACATTTCAATCACATGGTTATATTCAACATTTTATATGTACCTGATTTTTCAATTTTATAACCTTTCATGACAACCTTATGTCCAGCACATTTCAATATGAAACACATCTCATGACAATAATGTTAATATTTTACCTTCATGAATTTCAAGTGAATAACATCTCCATGCAATATTGATAACATTCATCAAATTATGTTCATGCATTGCAAATGAAACAACTCTCATGACAACCATATGTCTATGACATTTCATGACCATAATAATAACATCCAACATTATATCATTTAGTTTTCAAATGAATCAACTTTTTCATGAACAAATGCAACGTTCAAATCATTTTGTCTGTCAATTTTCAAATGAACCCTTTTATGCAACATTATATTCAACATTTTATATGTACATGATTTTTCAATTGAATAACCTTTCATGACAACCTTATGACCTAGGATATTTCATGACAATAATGTTAATATTTTACATTCATGAATTTCAAGTGAATAACCGTTCATGACAACTCCATGTCAATGCTATTTCATGACAAAAATGATAATATTCACATGTTATGTTCATAAATATCAAATGGAATTATTGTTCAATGAATTCTTGTCAAACCTCGAAGAATTTAGTAATTAGTCATCTATCTTGTATCATTTTATATCATCAACTACAAAACATTTTTTCAATGTAATATAGGTTTGTAAAGCCTATATAGCTTCAGTAATATTTAATTTAATTTATAGTAATAGTATGATATATTAAGCAAATTGGCTTATGATCTCAAAAAAAGAAGTTAATTTACTCTTCAGCCCTGCTGGGTTTTATCCTCACTTCCTCAAGTTAAAGAAACATATAAAAAATATATATTTAACTCTTCTGCCCTGCTTATTCCAAAATATCAAATGAACGTAAATGCATCTATCTGTCATGACCTAGGGTACAGAGTAAGCTAGTTCTGCCCCTATCATATTGATCAGAAAGTCATTCCCCAATAGTTCAGAGTTCTTGTCTTACAGCCATCAGTTACTCCTATTTCACTCTGCACCCTGCTGAAAATCAGTCTCACTTCCTCAAGTTAAATATGTGAATATCATCATACATAATGATCTTCATAGGTTCAACTATGCCTAGTCCACCTTTAGATAACTCAATAAGTACATGATATAAAATAATAATCACATTTTTAAGACTAACTGTGTTAACTCAGTTCACCTCTAAAAAATACTGATCATTGGTCAAAAATAAATGTTGAAGATCATATAAAAAAATGGTATATTAGTTCAACTTATTGCTGAGGTGCAGTCATCTCGCTCTTGCGAAGTGAAATCAATATATTTGTAAAAAAAAAATTGTGAAATCCCTATGATTATTTCAGCTGACCTCCCAACGAACAGTCACTTTTTTTGAAAATAATGTAGTTCATTCAATACCCTAGCCATTACTGTTACCTCCCCAGGCATCTTCTCCACTTGATAAGCAGTAGAAAGCAACTCATTTCTCACTCAGCAAACAACAGAACAAAAAAGGAAGAATCTTGCAGATCATTTGACTACAATGAAAAAGATCTTGACGTCAGACATTACTCTTAATCTCCAGACGTTCAACTAATGTTTTTGCTTAGCGGAATATTTTTAAAGAATCAAACTTCCACAAGAGTACTCATACATTCGACCTCACAATTGAACTTTAATGCATCTATCTGTCCTGAACATATGGTCAGAGAATCGTCCTCGCTACCAACAGCTACTTAACTTCCATCAGCTCTTTAACTCTGTAGCCCTAGAGATTTCTGCCTTGAACATATGGATCAGAAAGTCATTCCCTATAGTTCAGATTGTAATCTACAAGTATTAACTCTCTGCTTAGGTTTTTCATCCATAGGAATCAGCATCAAGAACATTATTTAGTCTTATTTTGAAATAAAGTATTTTTTATAATATATATATCATATTATTTAGTAATACGAACATATAGAATAAATTTCTCACATAGAATAGATACCTTAGATGTCTTAGCTATGTTAGTTCATGTCTTTAAGTATCATAGTTCTTTAGTTATGCATTTATTAGGACACAAACATATGACCTGGACTTTCTTATAGTTCCAGTCAATGACGAAATGCTTCTGCTGATCTTTCGTCAACCACCACGAAAATTAGTGATATTTTAAGACAAATCTATTATGTCAATCATGTTCTGTCTAATTTAGCTTCATGCCTCGGTGAATTGTCCGTAAAACTGCTTCAGTCATGCTGAATAAATATGTTTGATCGCTTCACGCGTGTCGCTGTTGACACCCGATAAGAAATAGACTCCTGGCTGACGCGTCAGATTTCTTATCGACCTTACTGTATACTCGCGAAAAGTTTACGCTTGCCAAATAGATTCGCTCTATCGACCCTACGCATCCGTCTTTTCCCGCAATCGAATGGGTCGAGTTAGAAAACAATGCCTATATTAGTAGTATAGAACAGATTTTTAGCCTTCGAGAATTCACTATGATTATTACGGTAATCCGCAATCAATGTGCTATTTTAAGCGTTTTTAGGTTTTCCATGATCCAAAGAATAAGATTTTTGTACTAAGAATAGATAATGCTTTTCCAATGGTGTGTCCGAAAGCGAAATATATAACATCTTTGATTATTTGCATTTAATCCGCTTTAATAGTGTAAATTCTTAGAACTGCTTGATCTACCCTTTTAAAAAATATAACATCCCAAAGTCTTTGCGAAAGTCTTAAGAGTATTACTTCATGGAAATGTTACATTTCCGTCATTCATGGGACAAAATTTAGCTTTTTCCAATAGCTAAACAGTTTAAACTCAAACCCTCGAGTAAGACCTGTTTTATGTCAGGCTACGTAATACTAAGGCATACTAAAATTTAACTTAGATAAATAAAAAAGTGAATGGGAAAGAAATGGACTTGTTATTTGTTAGTGTGACATCCAGTCACCACAGGTGTACTTTTTTCGCTCTATGTCACGATAGAATAACAATCTTATATTAGTACATGGATGTACAAGTCAATCTCTACAATTCCTCACCATGTTAATACTAATTTATCCATTATATACAATTCATCCACATCAACTGCCCAGCAGCATTTGCTAAGCATAAGTGTCTTATTTATGTTACTATAGCAATGCTACTGCAGTCTCAATTCCATCAACGACATGCCTGTAAATAATACAGCATTAGTAATTTAATTAGTGGCGCAACTTACTTTACAACGCGTCCATGCTGGTGCTAGTTTAGTAAGGAACGTAACCATCTCTTATGACTAAACCTCACAAACCCTGTCGAGCAGATTTAGACCTGTCGACTTGCGCTATTATTAATTAGTTCATGCTTCGCAATCGCTATTTATTAGTGGTACAGAAACAAAGAATTTTCTTGTCGACTGAGCCAAAGCACTCAGACGTCTGCGGGTCCGTCGATCCCTCCACGGTGTTCTCTGCTGTGATTGGTCAATTCTGTTGAATAAATTAGAGCTACCAATTATTGAATCCACCATCCGCGCTTGCTGACGCGTGAATTGCCCAGTACCAATTTCTCTCGAATGTATTAGTTTAGGTTTTTCTTTTGTTCGATTCACTAATAATTCATTAGTGTGTCAATTAAGATCAGAAATAATAGGATCGAAAGGCAAAGGTTGCGAAATACCTTTCCTTCTCTGAGTTCTAGTTAATCTTGGTGCAACATCATCCCAAATGATGTTGGAATCCACTAATCTAACTTTATCCCGATTAACCACTTTTTGATCATTATTAGGGCCAACTACAGTCACCACTGCACCCCGTGATCTAACGACTATGTATCCCGGATTGTATCTTCTTTCCAAAGGTCCGGATTCATTTACTAACACAAGAACTTTATCACCTGGAGTTAATTTAATTGCATTCGCCTCCTCCCTCAGACGAGCAACATTATATTTTCTACTTTCTTTTCGATTTTCGACAGCTGTAGACAAATCATCCACACGATAAGCTAAGTTCAAATCCATCATCCCGTCGATCGATACAGTAAAGAACTATGTTTCGTACCTGGATGTCTACCATAGGTTAGAAAGAAAGGCGAATAGCTAGTGCTATCAGAAGGTACAGTACGATACGCATATATCACATCAGACTAGCCCATAGCCTGTTTCCCATAGACTAGCACGAGAATTAACTAATTTCCTCAAAATCCTTTTTATAGTCCTATGGTAACGTTCTACCATTCCATTTGACTGTGGATGATATGGTGTTGTATGTCTTACTTCTACACCTATTTCTAGACCTGTACAACTTTCTGATGACTCTCTTCATCTGGTGAATGAATCATAACATCATCTAAATAAATTAGACAACATTTACCTAACTGTTCAGCAAAAATTACATTAATCATTCTTTGGAATACTGCAGGTGCATTCGTCAATCCAAATTGCATACGCTTAAATTGAAATAATCCCATGTGTGTGTTTATAGCTGTTTTAGGTCTGCTATCTTCATCTACCATTACCTGCCAGTAACCAGATTTAAGGTCAATGGTGGTAAACATTCTTAGCACCATACAATTGATCAAAAATGTCTTGTATCCTGGGTAAAGGATAAGCATCTTTAATTGTAGCTGCATTTAATTCATGGTAGTCACCACAGAGACGTATAGTACCATCTTTCTCAGGCACTAACGTAACTGGTGAAGCCCAAGGACTACAACTAGTTTATATGATATCATCATCTAACATCTAACTTCTTTTTCTACTACATGTCTCTTACTTAAAGGTATTATATAAGGTCTTTGATTTAGTGGATATGCATTACCTGTGTCCATATGCATTTCAACTACCTTAAAGCTAGGATTCCTTACACATGGTATGCGGCATGCGCATGTGGCATGCGGTATGCGAATGGGAAGATTCCTTCTACACGGTATGCGGCATGCGGCAGACGGCACATCACTGGCTATATCTAAAAAATATAAATAAACAAGTATACTCCATACTGCACTGTATATGGCCTAATATGGCATCTATATCCATGTAACTCTTGGTACTGCACATGGAGGTTCCTACCTTTATAATTACCAAATTATAGATAAGTATTCATATTTTTGTGGCTCTGGTAGCATTTTTACCAACCCGAACCCCCACCACCACCACTACTGCACTTGGTGTAGATACAGGGCTAAAGACTATCAGTCGCCTCCTCCAGCCTTATATCAATGGACAAATGCGACTGATGCTTTTCTATTCACACCACCCTGTCCCGGCTGTCCGTAATTATCAGTCGCCTCCTCCAGCCTTATATCAATGGACAAATGCGACTGATGCTTTTCTATTCACACCACCCTGTCCCGGCTGTCCGTAATTATCAGTCGCCTCCTCCAGCCTTATATCAATGGACAAATGCGACTGATGCTAATCTATTCGCACCCCCGTGTCGCATGCCGCATGCCGGACCGATCGCTACAGGGACCGATCGAGTTGTCGCATTCGCATTCACATTCGCATTCGCATACCGTATGTAAGGGTTGCAGCCCATTGACTTCAAGGCGTTTCGATTTTTTGCCGCATTCGCATTCGCAGATCGCATACCGCGTGTAAGGAATCTTAGCTTAATAGCTTTAAGTTTTTCATTAGAATCAGGAAATAACAAGGGAAAATGGTTTTTCCAATCGTCTACTTCTAGAACTATTCCTGTTATTCTACTATCAATTAATTCTAGACTACTTCAAGGATGTACACTATCACATAAGAAAACAAACTTATTCCTGTAACAAATCTCAGCATTACAAATTTCCATTATATCTGTCCCTAATAATAATTCAAAAGCTAATGATTCAACTACAAAGAAAGGGCATAACATATCATAAATAGAAATGTAAGCTACACCTAAAGTTGGAATTAAATGACCTGAGAGTTATCTCAGTCTACTCCCCGGATACAATTGCCTATGTGCTATTCCAATATCTACTAAATTCCAATATCTACTAGTTTCCTGAAGCAGTAGCGCTAATGTTACTATGCAGTAATTTTATATGTGGACAATCTTTCATGGCATGCGGTTCGCTACATAAATAACAACTCAATCCACCCTGACCAGCACCCATCTGTCTGTGATACCCTTGTCCCTTCTTTGACGTTGACGACTGTGCGTGCGCAGCTGGCGTCGCTTTACCATAGTCTCCCCGCAGTTGCATTGACAGAGCATGCTGTGCACTGAATTAGATCTAATTTTAGATGCAGTGCCTACCCCACCCTTCGGCGCTATGTTTACGTCCGTCTGTTGTACAAGAACTGGCACCATATGGTGATGCAACATTTACGGCATGAATATCTGAACGACTAGACTTATCACTCGCTAACGTTAAGCGTTCTACACACTTTCTTAGAGACTTTAGAGCCTGACTCTCTGAACGACTAGACTTATCACTCGCCAACGTTAAGCGTTCTACACACTTTCTTAGAGACTTTAGAGCCTGACTCTCTGATAATGTTGTTGAAGTCGTGCTAACTCCCCCAGGAGCTGTTGCTTTAGACAATTTGGAAGAATTAAAGTTTAGACTATCAACCTGACTAGTCATATTTAAATCTGTTAGTCGTGATTTAGCACATTGTTGTTGTCTCAATAGAGACCTATCACTCAAAATAGCTAGACTGAATGCATCTTCTAATGATTTAGGACCGTTGGTCTCCACGTACCACATAGTGTTGTCATCCAACAATGAATCAAGAAATCGTGATAACAGAATTTCGAATTCAGTCCCCAAGGTAGCAGAAGGAAGTTTCCACTCCTTACTAGCAGCTGTTTTAAACCATTGGCAGTACACCGCTACTGTCTCACCCTCATGCTGGACCATTGTCATTACAATGCTTTTTAAATGAGTTTTCTCAGCTGCTGTCAGTAATGTCTTAGCAATCTCTTCTTTGATATCATTCCATGACTTAGCACCCTTAGTTGTGAAAGCAGTGAATAACACTTCATGCAGTGTACCTGTTGCATTTGAAAGTGCGAAGCGAATTATATCTAGATCCGACACATCAGCTAGAGTCCCTATTCTCTCAATAAGATCAACCCACTTTCTTAGAGTGCCTCTGTCAGTCCCATCCAGCATGGGCACGGACTTCCCATGCGCTTTAAGAGCTCTTATCTTGATTTCATTGCTTCTGTGCTCTAAATTAGCCAACTCAAGCTTCTCCCTACGCTCTTCCCTGTCATCCCTAACTTCCGTAGACTCTCTAATTTGAAACAACCTGTCTTCATTTTCCTCTCGAATAGAGTCTAAGCTATCTGACATGATGCGCGAAAAGGAAGAAAGCAAGGCGGGAGTGGAAATAAGGCGTTTATTGGACGCCTCAACAGGAAGAGTATACAGAGGATCAAACAGTAAGAAAAGCGCTCAGGATGAGCAGATGCAAATGACAAGGGGCTCATGAGGAGCAGCAACAAAGAATGTACAGGGGGCCCTTAGGGGGCAGAGTCATAGTTTGTAGTATGTCAGTGAGGGGGTGCCAAGGAGCCCTCCACCAAGGTGGAGGAGAGGGCTGGCGGCGCGCCCGAGGGTGCGAGGCGGGGCACGTTGGAGTGCACCGCCCCGGAGGACCAGGTGCCCTGGGCCATGATCTCCGCGAGGGGGACCCCGGCGTGCTGGCAGGCTTGGGCGGCGCCTCGGCGGAGGGTGAAGGACTCGGGCGCCGGCACCCCTTGCGCCTGCAGGGCCCCTCGCAGGAGTGCAGTGAGGGAGCGCGGGTCGAGGGGGCGGCCGGAGGGCATGAGGAAAGCTGGTGCGTCCGAGGCAGCGGGACATAGGGCGACGGCGCCTTGCCAGGCCGACACGGGGCAGAGGGCAGAGCCCGGGATGGCAGGGACGAAGAGGGCGACCGGGCCCGAGGGGCCGGAGATAGTCTTGGAGCTCCTGATGATGAGGCGAGGCCCTCCGGTCGCGGGGCGGATATCGTCGCGGGTGAGCGTGTGGGGGCCGCCCCACCCCTCGGGACTCGGGGCCAGGAGGTTGGATTGCCGCAGCATGCCGAAGTACCCGAGGAGGAGCGCGGCCCGAGGCACGAGGGCGGCGGGCCCCGCTCGCGTGAGGTGCGTGATGGCGAGCGCGAGCTGGTGTGGCGAGAGGGGGGGAGCCTGGCGCGGGGGTGCGTTTCCCCCCCCCCGGCAGACATCCTTGGGGAGGCGGGCGTCAAAGCCCGAGGTGAGGCCCCCGTCGCCCTCTACCCAGGACCGGGCCCCCGAGACGGTGTTCTTCACGGAGGCCGGTGCGATGCCGCGGCTGAAGAGGGCGGCGGTGAAGGCGGCTACGTCGAAGCGCGAGGGGGTCCACGCCTCGGGAAACCGCGTAGGTGACGAACTCCTCGGCCTGGCGACAGCGGTTCATCCAAGTCGCCATGGCGAGGGCAGCGAGGCGGGGGTGGGCGACGGCGGCGACCTCCGCAGGGGGGTAACCTAGAGGCCGGGGTAGAAGGGGAAGGCATCGTGAGTGGCATTGGTAGGGAGAAGCCCGAGGCGGACCACCTCGGCACGGGCCGTCGCGGCCCAGGGCCCTGATAGGTGGGCCCGGCTGAGGGCTTCGGCCCCGGGCTTGTGCGTAATGGAGGAGGTCCGCCCCGGGCTTGTGCGTAATGCGGAGCTCGAAGGAGCCGGTGGCGGCCATCAGCCACAGCTCCCTCGCGCACGTCCCGAGGGTAGGGTCTAGGGCGCGTCCGGCCTCGAGCGTGATAGCGGAGGCCATATTGTCGGTGTTGACCACCACCGTCGCCCCCGCGATGTCGTCCGGGAGGGGCGCGGAGGGCGACGACGAGGTTCACCGCCTCGAGCTTGTGCATCGTGGGGAAGCGCGCCCGGAAGTCCTCAGAGTACCCCCGGGCATAGAAGTGCGTGGGGGAGTAGGCCCCTCCGCCGGTGAGGCAGGAGTCACATTCCAGCACCAGCCGGCGACCCTCCGGGGCCCGGAGGAGACAGAGGCCGTTTGAGAACTGCCCATAGGCGGCGAACCACCTCAGGTCCCGGAGGGCGTCATCGGCGAGGGTGAGAGTGGTGGCCCCGAAGCAGCTGCGCAGAGCCCCGAGGAGCCGGGCCATGAACTTCCGGCCGGGGAGTACACAGCTGCTTACTTGGTTGAGACGGCCCAGGATGCTTTGGAGCTCTTGTTTCCCGAGGGTGGGGCGCGCGGTGCGGCTCTCGCAGTCTTCGACGAGGGCCTGGACTTTGTCGGGGGCGACCCGGATGGTCATCGCCTCGCTGTCGAGGGCGAACCCGAGCCAAGTGAGGCGGACAGCGGGCGGATGACACTTTCCGGGTGCCACGTCGAGCCCGAGGGCTGCGGTGAGTGCGAGGAAGGCGTCGAAGGCCTGGCACGCCCTCAGGTTGGAGCCCTCGCACCCGATAAAGTCGTCGACGTAGACGAGGGCGTGGAAGCCCTCGCGTCGAATGATCCAGGCCACTGCCGAATTGACGCGAACGCACGCCGCGCCCGAGGAGCGGCACCCGAAAGCGAGGGCGAGGTCCACATAAGTTTTCCCATTGAGGCAGATACCGTAGAGAGGGCAGGATAGCGGGTCGGCACGGAGCTGGTGGTAGGCCCGGGATATATCCGCCGACCAGACGTAGGCCCCAAAGCCTTGGGTGATGAGGCGGCGGCCTACGTCGGCGACGGAGGGGAGGTGTAGGCATGGGGCTCCCCGAGGTACTCGCGTCGGGGGATGCCCGAGTTCACGCTGGCGCCTCGGGGGTAGGACAGGTCGACGATGAGACGCCTCTTTCCTGAGTCGGACTTGGGGCGGGTCATCATGGGCGACACCTGCGTCCAGGGGCTAAAGGGGGGGACAGTGAAAGGGCCGATGAGGGCACCGAGGGCGAGCTCCGTGTCGACGAACTCCTGGATATGGGTTAGATGCTCGGGGGGCTCACGGTGGTTGGAGAAGGAAGGGCGGGGGGGGGTCGAGGCGGAGTAGTTGGCGGGGAAGCCGAACTCGAGCAAGTCGAGGACGGCCGGGTCAGGGTAGTCCTGGAGGCGGGAGCGCCAGGCAGGGATGTGGAGGCCTGAGGGGAGGGGGATGCGGGCGGCTAAAAAGTTAGGTAGGCCCGCTTCCCGGAGGGCTGTGTAGGTGCGGTCAAAGGAGGGGTACCGGGCCCACGCCTCGCCGGAAGTGTGGGGCCAGGTAGAGAGGATCGTGGGGCGGTACTGGGAGGGGGTAGGGCCGCAGGAGGGGGCGGCGGGCAGGGTGGCCTGGAGGTGGGGGTCGATGACGTCGACAGTGGGCTCGTCGAGAGAAATTTGCTGGACAGGAGGGAGGGAGGCAGGCGAGTGACTGAGGGAGGCCGGCGGGCGGCCTTATAAGGGAGGGCTGGAGGGCAACAGCAGGTGAGGTGTGAAAGCAGCCGGCCCGGGGGAGGGCGAGGGAGAGGTGAGCAGCGGGCGTCGGATGAGGCGAGAATGCTGTGCGACAGCCCGGGGCGGGGGAGGAGGGGAGCGGGCGTCGGGTGAGGCGAGAACGCTGCGCGACAGCCCGGGGCGGGGGAGGGTCTCTTCCTCTCCTCGCATCAACCGCAATGCTACGCATTACGACCAAACTTACTCCACGCTTCCAATTTATCACTATCTTCTCTAAGAATACCATGCTTAACCTGACCCTCACGCCACGAGTCAAATTGTTCACGCAGTGTTTCCTCCTTGTGGCGTGTTCTTGGCATTCTTAGTGTGTTTTTTAAAGCGCGGTAGAACAAAATTTAAAGAATTAAATCCAACCGAGAAATTTGCCTGTAATGTAGCAGAAAAGTGAAAAGTCTCTCCCGCAGTATATTACTAAGCTCCTATTCCCCTCAAGGTTAAAGAAAATTACCGAAAGTAGTCCGAAATGAAAAAGACTCTAACGGCGACACGAGGCTTCACACATGCAAAATTACAGTAATGTTGATGTCAAATACTATTGTTTCGGTAAAGAATTGACACTTTCATCGGATTACTCGTCGACAAAGCAATTTAATTTAATTTGTTCCTTGAATAAGGCAAAAAAGAATGGACAATCTATAGAAGAAAAACTAACCTCCCACACCTATCAACTACCAGTAAAAGTCAATACAAAGTTCTGCTTTAGAATTTAGAATAGCATTAATAATATAACTGAAATGATAATACTACCAGTCAACGATATTGTCTATACAAAATATATATATAGTCCCAGTCCCTAACATCAAAAAGTAAAGCATGTGCGTTAATTCAACTCCCAGTCAACTAATATTATAAATACAGTCTAATAATGTACTAGCCACAGTATTAAATTTACAGCTAAAATAAAATGCTACTGAAACACAACCAAAATTATCACGTCACAGTCAAATAGTGACTACTCACTACTATGTCGTGTAGGTTCAAACCCCGGTGGTTTCAACACGTCGTGGTCGCCATTTTGTAAAGTCGACGGCTGGCAGCTGTAGTTGTGTCAATCAATCAATAGTTCCATCCTCTAGTCGAGGGTTGGATGCAATGGTTCTCCACTTGTCCCGATGTTGTGCTGTTCTGATAGACTGTGAATAATTCAAGCCTGTCCACTGTGAAATATTTGTAAACCATGATGTTCTTGGTCTCCCTCTCCCCCTGCTGCCATTCACCTTCCCTTCCAACAATGTACGGTATATTGAACTCTGACGAATGATGTGGCCAAAATAAATAAGTTTCTTTGTCTGTATAGTGGCAAACAAGCTTTTCTTATTTTTAATTTTTCTGAGAACTTCTTTGTTGGTGATCTTCTTTGTCCATGATATTTTCATCATCCTTCGATAAGTCCACATCTCAAATGCTGCTAAACGTTTGTACATTTTCTTAGAGATTGTCCATGTCTCTGCCCCATACATTAGAGTAGACCACACATAACACTGAAGAATACGCTTCCTTGTTTGTATTAATATCTTACTTGATGTTAACACTCTATACATTTTGGAGAATGTTGTTCGGGCTATTGTTATCCTTCTTTTAATTTCTTCCTCACATCTCCCATCATTTGTAATCTTTTGTCCGAGATATATGAATTCGGATACTTGTTCTATGTTTGTGCCATCTATGGTTATATTGACATTTGGTTTATCTGTCTTTTTACTTATAACCATTGTTTTGGTCTTCCTGGCATTCATCTTCATGTTGAATAGTATTCCAGCTTTATTGATTCTATTCACTATATCTTGTAGGTTTTTCTCACTGTCTGCTAGTATTACACTGTCATCGGCATATCTAAGATTGTTGACGTTCATGCCACCTATTGTCACTCCCTTGCAATCTTCAATGTGTCTGAAAATCATCTCTGTGTACAGGTTAAATAGACATGGTGACAATACACACCCCTGTCGAACTCCTCGTTTAATCATAACTTCATCCGATAGGCCCTGCTCCATTTTTATAAATGCACGTTGTGTCCAGTATAAGTTCACAATTAGTTTAATGTCTTTGCCATTGACACCAATATCTTGTAAACATTTGATTAACAGTTCATGATTGACTCGGTCGAAGGCCTTCTCATAGTCAATAAAGCAGGCATAAACATCCTGGTTCACTTCACAATAACGTTCACAAATCATTCTCATATTGAAAATCCCTTCACGTGTACCTCTTCCAGATATAAACCCACTTTGTACGTTACTGATTTGTTCTTCAATTTTCTGTCTGTTTCTCAGTAAAATTATTTTCAGGATCATCTTCAACATATGACTCATCAGGCTTAGTGTTCTGTACTCAGTACACAATGTTGGTTTTAGCTTCTTTGGGAGTCGTACAAATATGGATTCATTCATATTCAATGGTATAAATCCAGTCTCATAGATGTCAGTTACTAGCTTATGAATGATTTGAATCCCCACTTCATCTAGTCCTTTTATCATTTCTGATGTTATCTGGTCACTTCCAGGAGCCTTACCTGCCTTTAGATCATTGATAGCCTTCTCAACCTCTGATACTAATATAATATTCCCATCTTCTTTCTCAATTGTGGGTGGGTTCCCTCTGTCATCATTGTATAGTTCGTTTACATATTCTTCCCATCTGGACTTTATTTCATCTTCTTCAAAGAGCATTTTGCCGTCTTTGTTCTTGATACATTTACTGCCTCTCTGTCTGTATCGTTGACCTGTTATCTCTTTCACTTTCTTGTGCATCTCTCTTGAACGATGTTGAGACTCAAGTTGTTCCACTACTTCACACTTCTTATTCCACCATTGATCTTTAGCTTTTTTGCATTCAACTTCTATTTCATTCTTCAGGTGTTTGTATTTAGGTGGATCAGTGGTTTTCACTTTCTTCCTTTCTGCCATCTTTTCTAGTATGGTTTGCGTCATCCATGATTGCTTTGTCTCTCGTTTTTTATTTGGTAACACCTCCTCTGCTGACTTGACCATGCTTTCTCTGAGAGCTTCCCATTCCATTTCAATGTTGTTATACTCTCTCTGAGGAGTTTCTTCATTCATCAGTACACTGAATTTGTTATGAACAGAGACATTATACTTAGTTCTGTATTTTGCATCTTTTAACATGTTCATATCCATTTGAATGTTGTTTTTAATTTTGTTCTGCTGTTTCAATTTCACTACCATACTGATTACTACTGGATTATGATCCGAACATATGTCAGCACCTGGATATGTCCTTGCCTGTTTGATACAATTTCGATATCGTTGGTTGACAAGAATGTAATCGATCTGGTTCCGACATACATCACCAGGGCTCTTCCATGTATATAGTCTTCTCTTTGGATGTTCAAATAAGGTGTTAGCAATTACTAGTTTTGATGTCAAACAGAAATTTATCAAGTATTCACCACGATCATTTCTCTCACCTAAGCCAAATCTTCCTGTTACTGGATATTCATGTTGTTCTCCAACTTTTGCATTCCAATCGCCCATAACTCTATTTCTCCAGACTTGGTGTATTCCATTACCTTTTTGATGCTGTCATAGAACTCGTTGACTTCTTCAACGTAGTTGTGTAGGTAGGCTAAATATGAAATCACTACAGGCAAGAGAAAGGTAGAATATAAAGTGCACAGAAAGATAGAGAGCTTGCACCCTCAGGTTTATTATTATATAGGTTCATGAATCCAAGATGGCTGTCACACCTGCTCAGCTCCTCCAATCAGCAGTAGGCATTCTCCAATCAACCAATGAACATTCAACATGCTTGTATCCAAGCCTTGGTTGTTTCTGGCTACAGTGCCCTGTTGTGTCTGGGTGTGCAGTGATCTGTAAATAACATTTGGGGGGAGGGGGTATGTGAGCAGAGCTGATACGGCTCTGTCACACTAAAAGTAGTGCCCCTCTCACACTATCTATAACTACATGATGTTTATATAAAACTCAGTAAAGGATCACCAGCACCACATAATACCTTAATCCCTCTGGCTCTATATCATTTACCTTTTCATATAACAATTGTAATTCACTATAGACTAGTTCACACATCCGCCAATGTCCAATTATCAGGAAATTTTACACCTGGCCTTGAATTCCGTTGTGCCTGAGTTTTGAGAGTAATATGTCATGGTCTATGGTATCAAATGCTTTGCTCAGGTCTAAGTACACTCATGCAACATGTTTCCCATTTTCAAGGTCTTGTAGTATATTGTCTAAGATTTCAGTCAGGGCCATTATTGCTGGGTGATTCTCTCTAAGTCCAAATTGGTATTTGTATAATATTTTGTATTTGTTAAGAAATTGGTAAACTCTTTTGTACATTAGTTTTTACATTAATTTGTTTAGGGTACTGAGTAGGCTGATTGGCCTGTAGTTATCAACTAGGTATTTCTCATTTTTCTTATGGATGGGTATTACTTTTGCAACGTTGAGATTCCCAGGAACAGTAGCATTTTCAAATGATAGGTTTATTATTGTGGGCGATAGATGGTGCGAGTAGAGTGTCACACTCTTTGATTATTTTTGGCGAAATATGGTCATGTCTGCTAGACTTATTAGGATTTAGTTTCTTTATTTCTTCTAGGGTTTCTTGTTCTAAGAAATAAACTATGTGAGTTTGGGTGTTTAAGATATTGCTATGCTATTACTGGTGTGTTTTGCTGCAAGTTTTTCACCAATTGAACAAAAGTGTTCATTTAATGTGGTGGTGATATCTTCATTATTCTTATAGATTAGTTTGTCAATTTGATTTTTCATTTTTGCTTTATGTGGGTTGATGATGTCTCCAAAGATATTCCAGAGTGCATAAGAGCCTGTCTCAAAAGGTGATAACTCTTCTTTTTTTTTGTCCATTGTAACGATTGACACAAAACAGCACAGAAATGGTTGCACTGAAAACACAAGGACATTTGCTTCAAATCAATATGTATTCTATTGGGATTGTGAATGTTATTCTTAACATCAGTAATTCGCGCCGGAGACGAGACAGCTCGAGCTACGACACTACATGAACTGAACCAATATCAGGACCGACGGCTCCGATCTCCCCTGCGGTTAACGCGGTATGGTGGCGCCACCTGGCGTCAATGCCGACAAGTCCTGACCAATGATGTTAGTTCCAAACATTTCCACCGAATGCCGCCACCTGCGCACTGATGCTACCTGAGCGCGCCAAATTCGAACAATCGACCACAACTGCCACAGCAGCCTTCATATCAACATCGCCCACCATTTTTTCATGACACGAAACGACATGCCATCACCATGCCGCAATCACGAAAATCAGCAAGGAGCGCAGCAAATACCAGGCACAACAATGCACCTAAACCTAGAGGACGCCCCAAAAAAATTGACCCTGAGACCAGTCAGGCCAACGAGACACATGGCGCCAACAACCAACGGGCACCGAGACATAAGCCGCCGCCGGTCGAGCGCACCGCTTCACCTGCACCGACGCCCGCACCGGTCCGACGCCACAGGAGCCAAACAACCAGGAACTGATAAAGGCCACGAAAGTAACCGTAGCTGACCAGCTCAGTGAGTTTAAATCTATCATGGCTCGCAGGTTGGAGGCACTGGAAGCAGGCAACAGAGGAGGAACACTGACGAAATGGAAGACATGACACAAGAGAGTTGTGACAGTGACAGTGACACTGGGGGGGCCCTGGCACCGGCAGCGAGGACTAGGCATGTGGCCGATACCCTGCAGGCACACCGCCGGCGCACCACGGAGCCCAAATCTAGCCTAACAGTGAGGACAATACCAGCACCGAGGCGGGGACAAAGGAAGATGGCGGACACACTGAGACTCCAATCAATGACGATGACCTGGATGCCGAGGACTACAGCGACAGGTGCGACTACACCAGCACCCAACCCAGGACACAGTCAGCTGGACTGATTGAACGAGACAAACGGATCGACGGAGCCGAAACTATCAATGACATACTTGCAGCAGCTGGCACAGCCATAAACAAGAAGAGAGGTAAAACTCCCCTACTACCTAATTTATTTGTTATCCGTGGTGTAAAACGCGAGAAGGTGGCAGTAGGGGAAGCTACGCTGGTAGAGTACATAGCCGCACTGTGTAGAATGATGAAAGTGGTAGAGGTCCCGGTGGCCGGGAAAGACCCACTCATCGAACATATTCACCAGATCGCCATCATGGCGGCTGACTGGGAGTGGGAGACCTGCCGCACGTGGTCCGAAAACGTCTTCGCCATGATAGACGACGGCAGACTCCAACGGGGCTGGAGCGATAAATACACAAGACTTCAACCGGGACACGGACGGGAGGCCGTGTCACACATGGAATTGGGGGAATGAGGGTACCTTCGCATCAACCCATTGTGAAAACCCAGATAAGAAAGCTCATGTGTGCGCGTGGTGCGTCAATAAGTACCGACGCACCAACCTCCACAAAGAAAAAGACTGCCTTATTAAGAAGTGGTTCTTCGACAGAAAGACCGGACACTCAGCCACATCCGGAACCCAGCAGTCAGGTCAGGGTTTTTAATGGACGGCTCCATGGATGATAACAACATGACCGAGACACAACAGTGAGTAAAGACACCACGATAACCTCATTGTAAACTGTGAAACCCCCGCCCAAGTTACTGCATATGCCCGTGAAATACAACGCCAAACATGCATAACTAACACACAACTGTGCAAAAAGGCTGATGACAGGAGTCAGATAGACGAGAGTGTAAACATTGGTGGTGAAACTGGCGGGGATTGGGGGAGTGGTAGCTGCCATGTTGAAAGCGGGTACATGGTCTGCTATGTTAAGCCTATGTTAAGCCGCATGCCATCAATGAGGCCAGAGCATAGCCGCCCGGAATGATCATGACGTAAACACACCAGGTAGCGACACTAGCGGGCAACAACAAACATGGCCGACATGTTGTAAAGTCGCCGGCTGGTGGTGTGGGTGGTGTGGACAAGCCAAGGGAAATCAATACAGGTAATGAAGGAAAGTAGGTGAAGAGTGAAAGTAGGAGAGTGAGACTCCTTCATTTATTACTTTATATAGGTTTTCTAGAATCCAAGATGGCAGTGGTCACATGGTTCAATCCACCAATCAGAGTTCAATCTGCTGTATCCAAGGCCTTGTTATGCTGGCTACAGTGCCTTGTGGTGGCCAATGATCCATAAATAACACCATGGGGGGAGGGGGTATGTGAGGTGACTCTTCCAAAGACTATTCTAGGAAGTGACACTCCTCCAAAGACTATTTTACTATACAATTTCTATACCTAATGAGTAATAGTTTACCAACTCCACATATCCCTCATATGCCTTTGGTTTTTATATATTACCATTTATCATTATATAGACAGTTTGTAATTTATTATAGTAATTTCACATAGATCCTCATGGCATTATATCGGAAAATTTTACAATGTGACACAGCCACAGGGGCCGTCCAAGCCGCAGGAGGGATCCAAGATGGCCACCCACCCGGGGCACCCTGGGCAGATGCCGTGTCAACAACAATGGAGCACCATGCCCACACGACCCACCCGGCCACACCCACACCACGACAGACCAGTCAATGGACTCCCGCAACGACACGGAACATGCCGCCGACAACATAATCACTGCCAACGTGGCACATGAGTCACAAGTGAGTACAATTGAACATTATGCCAACAATAACGACAACCTTGATGAAAACTTTGATGAAGTGATAATGGTAGGGGGTGATGTGCATGAAGGGGAGGCACGCCCACCTCGAACGTCCATAGCCTACAGGCCGATCCTGGATAGCATCTGGCCGCACCCCAACCATAGGCGATGGGGCGCCCATCCGGACTACCTTGAGACTTACAACCAGGTCAGGCTCACGGCCCTGCCCAACTACATGAGGGCAAGAATACCAATCCCCTCTGGACTTAGCATACAGGTGTGGCGAAAACTACTGGTCGGCTATCACGACAGGCATATCGTGGATTACCTCGAATTCGGCTGGCCAGTCGATTACACCGTCGACAAGCCCCCCCCACCACCACAACTGGCAACCACAGAGAGGACCCAGCCCACCTGACGTTCATTGAAGAATATGTGAAGACTGAGATCCAACACGGTGCCCTGCTCAGCCCTTTTCAGGTGCCGCCCTTCGAGCCCTGGACACAGTCAAGCCTGATGATCACACGCCCCAAGAAAAACACCACAACCAGGCGTGTCAAAGTCGATCTCAGCTGGCCCAGGGCAGCCAGCGTCAACACAGGCATATGCAAGGGCTTCTACCAAGGGAAACCCAGGGCCTACACACTGCCAAACGTGATGGACACTGCCGACGAGGTCGCCAGGATTGGCGGAGGCTGCTACCTCTGGTGCGCCGACCTTGTGCGTGCCTACCATCAGCTCCGCACCTGCCCTCTCTCCACCCCGCTTCTGGGAATATCCCTTCATGACAAACACTACGTTGACATCGCACCTCCATTCGGCTGCAAGACATCCCCGAGGAGCTTCGTAGTGACATAAGGTGGTTCTTGCAGCATGCGGCAAGATCGAACGGAATTGTACTCCTGAATCAAGACGAGAAAGCCCCCTGGATGATAGAATGCGACTCCTGCCTCAAAGCAGGAGGGGCATTCTACACTAACATTGCCCACCTTGAGGCCATGAACCTGGTGGCAGCCCTGAAGGACCTGGCCCCTGACAACCCAGCTGACTACAAAATAGTGATCAACACAGACAACGCAGCTAGCCAGCATGTACTCTCCTCCGGCGCCGTGATCAACACAGACAACGCAGCTAGCCAGCATGTACTCTCCTCCGGCGCCGGCAAGGACTCTGTTCTAACTGTCTGCACTAGGGAGATCTGGCTATTCGCTGCAAAACACTCGTCCCAGATAGAGGTCCTCCACAAGCCAGGAAAGGACCTGGTGCTGGCAGACCCCCGTAGCAGGCGATGTATCGACGCAGCTGCAAATGCCAAGGCAGTGTACATGACCCGACAAATGGGGCTTGATGAAATTGAAGTAACATTCGATGATATTTTCACTTCAGGCTTGTAGGATAACCTGGGACTCTCGTACTCAAATTGGCTCTCTATTCCCAGGTTACTCGGACGACTCACACACCAGGGTGATGGAGATCTACTTTGCCGGCCTGGCGGCTGGAACTTGGAGGAAAAAGACTGTGCAAACCCGGAAGTACCTCCAATTCGCCGCAGCACACCGGTTCGACACGCTGGCCCCGGCGCAGTACGACCTCCTGGACTACACACAACACCTGAACGACTCCCTCGCCTCGCCAGGAGATGTAATGAACTACCTGAGCGGTGCGAGAACTTGGGTTCTCCTGTTCGGAGGATTCACAGCTGCAATCGACTCGTACCCTGTGACCCTCATGAAACGAGGAGTCCTCAGGCTCTCTCACCACATCCCACACCAAGCACCGCCCCTCACACAAGCGAGCATAAGGGCGGTGGTCCACCAAATGACCATGTCTGGCTCGCCTGCATACGTCCTGACAGTAGCACTATGATCAGATACCATACCCTCCTAAGGCAGAGTAACCTGCTCGCCACCAACTCACGCTACGACACCGGCCACTCACTTCAACGCGCCGACATCACCCTGGCCAAGGAAGGACTCGTGATAAGAGTCAACTCAACGAAGACAAGATGGAGGCCCGGACAGGCCTTCACCATCGTGATCCGACCGGCCCCCCAAAACATCACATTCCCCGTCGACGCCTGGTGCCGATATGTACGATACCAACGACCCCCAGCGTCCGGCCCCGCCTTCGTCATGGCGGGCGGCGACCCCTTAATGGCGCCGACCCTGCTCAGCACCCTCCGACTGGCACTCGCAGTGTCTGGAATCCCCAACCCAGATGCTTACACGCTCCACAGCCTCCGGAGGGGCAGGGCACAGGCCTGCGCCGCAGCTGGGTGCTCCCTGGAAGAGATCATGGAGATTGGCTCCTGGTCCTCGGCAGCCGTGTATGCGTATGTCCCCAAGCCCGCAGATGATCACGACCTCAAACCCTCCCAGTAATTGGCTGAGGGTTTGATTCCTGTGTGTTAACCATTGTATCGTGGAGAAATGCCTGTCTTCGGTTGATTTGTTCTATTTGATGTCATGACTGTCTTAATGAGTCCTTCCGACGAATAAACTACCCATATATACACCATGTTGTCTCCGTGTCGTGAATTGTGGATGTTATTCTTAACATCAGTAATTCGCACCGGAGACGAGACAGCCCGAGCTACGACACTACACAAGCTGAACCAATATCAGGACCGACGGCTCCGATCTCCCCTGTGGTTAACGCGGTATGGTGGCGCCACCTAGCGTCAATGCCGACAAGTCCTCACCAACGATGTTAGTTCCAAACATTTCCAGCGAATGCCGCCACCTGCGCACTGACGCTACCTGAGCGCGCCAAATTCGAACAATCGACCACAACCGCCACAGCAGCCTTCATATCAACATCGCCCACCATTTCTTCACCCACCTACCCACACCTATAACTAATGATCAAGCGGTAGGGCTGAGGGTTTGATTCCTGTGTATTAACCATTGTATCATGGAGAAATGCCTGTCTTCGGTTGATTTGTTCTATTTGATGTCATGACTGTCTTGATGAGTCCTTCCGACGAATAAACTACCCATATATACACCATGTTGTCTCCGTGTCGTGAATTATGGAACACCATGTAAAAAACAAATCCGTTTATCCAGAGCAAATGCATAGGCAGATAGTATGTTGATCGTTACATTGGACAAAGTTTTGTCCCATATTGCTTAGCACCTTTTGAGACAGTCTCATAAAGATTGTTCTTCTATGGAACTTGATTATGTCCTTAGTTTTGGTTTCCAAGTATATGCACATGTTCTATGGCTTTGTGAATTTGCTAATTTGTCCAATTTTGTGGACGAGAAAACACCTAAAAATTATAGTTTAAAATGGTTATAACTTTTGAACCGATTATCGCATCAAGATAAATTTCATACCACTGAAATCAGTGTATAAAGTTCTATCTCATTTTCACAAAAGTGAAATGCAAACATACATTTCAAAAATCAGTTTGGAGTACCTACTACTCAGTGACCACAATACCAGACACAAAATGTTCATTTAGTTTGTGTGAAGCTGTAGACTGTATAAGCTGTATCCTAAAATACAGTTTCCATCTCATCAATCACATCTGTAATAGTTACTTGCTCATCGTCATTTTTTTTTCAATTTACTAATTTTCTTCAATTTACCTATCAACTTTCAAGAAAGCATTATGGCAGATTGATTCCTGCGGCCTTCCAAGTTGTGCGTGTTTATTGGCATTTTGCGAGCTTTCAGGAGAAAATTGGGTCGTATTTGTTTCGAAATTTACACTGAAGCTATTATGGTACAGAGCATCTGCAGCATGCAGATCCTAGGCATATTCCAATCTAGCTGTGGCAGTCACAGACCATTCATCTTTTCTTTCCTGAAATTCTTTGAAACACTGTAGCCTGAAAATATTAGTATTTTTACTGGAATGATATCAAATTCTGGGTTCCTACCATTATATTTTACGCTGTTGCCACAAAATATGTAGTGCTTCTCTGAGGTTAAACAGAGGGACTCTGAATGGAACAACTGGAGTAACATCTTTTACCAGAGTTTCATTCTTCAAATCGTTCTTTATACAAAGGGTGTTTGCATATTTATTGTGATATTCTATGTGAACAGTCTGTCCATACTATGTAGTTATGTCACTACCATGTCTTAGCACTATAGTTCTTACTTCATCTTCCGAACACCGGAAGTTAAGGATCCGGGGAGAGGACAAGCTTGTGCAGTCCTGGATGTAGCCTCAGTATGCAACTCGGCATCGGATTAGCAACAGTGAGTTGAGGGAGGAACACAGTGTAGGTAAGATTTATTAGGAAACACTGTTTTTTGTTGGTTTACAAGTTACCTATAATGATTGTTATATGTGTGAACAACAGTGCATTTCAAAATTATTTTTTGGGGTAAATGATCATTTTATTTAGGGAATAAAGGTATTTTCTTAGCGCCGAGGCACTGGTCTTCCGGCCATGTTATGTTACAGTCATTCACATATATAATAGTTTAAAATCAACAAGAGTTTGATACAAATACAAAAAGAAAGAAAAAGAAGAATAGTGCTGTCACCCAACAGCATTGAGAGATAACAGGATGTACATTTTATATTGTCAGTGTCATGGTTAGGGTAACTTTATACTAATATACATGGTGAATATGAAGCTATTCTGTTAGTAGAATTTGGTGCAATTAATACATGTATGCACTTTCTAAAAACTGGGATGTGGGTGTGTATATATATATATATATCCTTTACTTCGTTGCAGATTTGATAACAAATACAATATGAGGTTTGGTGTGTTCCTTGTTTTATTGTTAAAACTAGTTCAGTGAACCCCTTTGGAAGAATTGGTACACATGTATTGTCAAGTGTTAGTAGATGGTATGGTAGTGGTGCTACTTATTTAGCTTAGTAAGTGTACTGCAGATGTCAATAACTATACCATGTCATGCTTCACTATGGATATGTGGTTCATTAGGGATGTTGTAGAATGATTTTGCTGTTGTGGGGTATTAACCATTTCCTTGTACTAGTTAGTGTGTAGTAGAACTAAAGCAGTAATGTTGGGTGGTTGATTGAGGTGGGTTATGTGTTGTAGGAAGAGGGGAAGGGGAAAGTATGAGTGGTAATGTTGTTTGTAATTGAGTTTGGTCACTGTGACAGAATTGCCATTAGGAGTAGTTAATAGAATGAATGTTTATTTGGTTAAATAGGCCTCCTGTTGTTGGTTGGAAGCATACTATAGGTAGGGAACGGAAATCAGAAGTTGTTGCATTTAGGGGATGTAGGCACTATCCAGATGTTGGTAGGATGATCCGAGGACTGGGAAGAGAGAGCACTTGGGCTTTTCTGTATGGTCCATTTAGTTTTCTGAAGCAGACTAATGCTATGGACACAAATGCCTTGCAGCAGCCGTAAGTCGCCACATCGGCCAGACCGTACGGTAGGTTACGGTCGCCGTATGGTGACCGTACAGTATTTTACTCGCCACAAGGGTATCGTTTTTTAAAGTTGAAGTTATCTTAACTTTAGAAAATCGTAACGCCGCAGGCCGCAATCCCACCGCAAGGACGCCACAACACAGTACAATCACCTTTGTTGACATCAATGAAATGGGATTAATGTAATATGGTATAATATTCATGTTTGTGTGATCATTATTAAGAAAGTTAGAACTTTTTTAATGTATTAAATACGTGTATAAAGTTAAACACAAACTGCCAGGTGCCTTGCGGTGACCGTGCGATTTGTGAATGAATAAACCGGAGACCACAAGACCATAACATTTGCATACACCACAAGGCAGAACGCATCACCGTACGGCGCCCGCAGCATTTCTGACCTAGGATTAAGGATGCAACTGCAGCAGATGCATCCCAGGTCCTGGTTAGGAGCCATGCCAGATTGATGATTTCTAATAGCATGGTGCGTGCATGTCTGGTTTGAGCCGGTAGCGCATTCTACATTTGGCTACCTTTAAATATTGTTGTTTTTTTTAGTTTGCTCTTGCGAAGTTGGGGTACTTTGAGCATTATTATTATTATTATTATTGATGTGATAGTTCATGGAACTTATACGATTCTAATGCTCTGTCGTTACAGATCATTCAGACTGCACATGCTTCTGACACAGACTCGTTCAAACACGAAAGCCCGATCAAAATGTGGCGATTAGGTGTTGTGGTCGTGAAACTCACAAGTTAATGTTTTTGGTAAAGATGTTTTCTATATCTGTACCAAACGATTTGTTTCTAGGTGGTGTGGTTTTAGAGATATTTCACTTTTCCTGGATTTTCTGTATGAAGATTGCTCACCACCATTGACAATGCCTTGAGTTTGATGGTGCGTGTAGTGCAAAACATTAGTTTTAATCAAAATTAATAGAAATCAAGGACCCTAACCGTATAAATTTAATATAATCTTTTTGGTGAAGATGTTTTCTATATGTGTACCAAGCGATTTGTTAATAGGTGGTGTGGTTTTAGAGATATTTCACATTATATTAAATTTATAAGGTTAGTGACTCACGACCATTGACAATGCCTTGAGTTTGAGTCTATGCACACGGCTGAGCACGGTACACGGCTGAGCACGCCACAACCGTACATGGCTGAAAACGCCACACCGGCGAACTCAAGCCAGTCAAGGCATTGTCAATGGTCATGAGCAATCTTCACACAGAAAAAGTCAAACTCTATGGGATGTTTAATAGTTGATATCGAAATAGCGAATGGTAGACAGGAAGTGTGAACATTTATTTGTCTCTCATTTTTGCATGAGCGCAAGTAAATATGCAACACAAGGAATAATTAGTAGCATGTGGTGAATAAGGGGTCAAATTTCCCTGGATCATCAGCCCATGCTTTTTCTAAGCTGTTCTTGAATGAATTTATTGACTCGGCATCAATAACATTTTGTGGGAGACTGTTCCATATATTTATGATCCTGTTTGAGAAACTGTGTTGCCTTAACTTTGAAATGGCTCTGGGTTTTACTAGTTTGAGAGTATGGTCCTGACTGCCTTCTCTTTTATTCAAGGTGAAAAATTGGTTCATATATATTTTATTAAAACCTTTCATAATTTTAAATACTTCAATTGTCACTTCTTTTCCTTCTGTAGGAAAGGGTAGGAAGTTTCAATTCTCTAAGCCGTTGTTCATACGGTAACTCCTTTATAACTGCAACTAATTTCGTTGCACGTCTCTGAACCTTTTCGATCTCCAGAATATCTTTCCCACAATGGCCACAATGGCCGCGCATCCGGTTTGTGACGTCACATGAATACCCGCATAGGAGGTTCTTTCTAATCTACCAATTATTAAGAGATGTCTTTGGCATTGCGCGACTTATGATAGTTTATTCACCCACCTGTAGAATATCCAGGAATTCAATTCAAAACTTTAGATTCTGATAAGATTATGGCCCTTAAAAGAAGTAACAGAAACCTCAATGACAGTATGTGGACCTCACACACAGGTTGACAAGACATAGGGTGTTGGATCAGTGTTGTCGGCATATTAAGAATATCCCAAGTGATTTTTAAAACAGTATTGACTTTCATTTAATTCAGTTCACCTCTTAGGATATTGAATTTGAAACAAATAACACTTCATTTGTCAAAATCACTCTAATATAAAGGAAGATATTAACTTTTTAAAGTGGTTACTTAACCAGTGCATCCTGAAGCTAAAAAGATAGCATTTTTGATGGTTCTCCAAATAAAAACTTATCACCATGTCTCCTGTCTACATTTTCCCCTGTGAATCCATGGCCTATACAAGGAGAATAGAGATCCTGGAGATAAATTTCAAGATATATATCTTAGAAAATGCTAAAAATAATAAATTCCTTAAATTCGTCAATTTTCAAATTCAGCTTTGGAGCACTTTTGGAGGTGGGCTTGTGAAAAAAATTGGCGTCCCCTGTTGAATTATTCTAATCTTTCCATGACCTATTGCTAAGTATTGTCACTGCTATTTGTTTCATGGCCACATGCACTTGGGAAAAGTTCAAGAAAATCGGAATTTGTTTTCCAATAGCACAGAAAAGCACCCATAGAAGATAATTTCATGACAGTTTCACGCCTTGCTATCCTCAATATGCTCTTTCTGTTTGTATTATTTACAATAAATAATATACTTTGATAGATGTGAATTATTTTATTTTACATTGGTTGTGATCAAATCTAGTAAAAAGTCCTAATTTTGAGCAAGTTTGGGTCGTAATGCGAGCATTGCATTTGATGCGTGGAGAGGAAGGTAGATAAGTTCATGAGGAGCGGATAATGAGTAAAGTCCGGGTGATTTAAATGTCGGTAGAGTGAGGGGGTGCCGAGGAGCCCTCCACCGCTGGAAAGGGAAGGCTAGAGAGAGTTGGGTGGGTGGGTGGTGGAAAAAGCAGGGAACTGGAAGGCGGCAGGAGGGTGAGTGCCTGAGGGAGGCCGGCGGGCGGCCTTATAAGGGATGGGGGGGGCGGCGACAGCAGCTGAGGTGTGAATGCTGGCGGCCCGGGGGAGGGCGAGAGGTGGCGAGCAGCGGGCGTCGGGTGAGGCGCGAAGGCTGCGCGACAGAGGGGGGGGCGGCGGAGGAGGGGGCGCACCGCGCCATCGGCCGAGGTGAGGAAGCAGCGCGACACGGGGCGGGGGAGGGTCTCTTCCTCCCCTCGCATCAAACGTAATGCTTCGCATTACGACCGATGCGCGAGGAGGAAGAAAGAGGAAGGCGGGGGTGGAAATAAGGCGTTTATTTTGACGCCTCAACAACAGAGCATACAAGTCATACAAGGATAGGCTCCGGGGAGCGACAGTAAAAAAGGGCTCATGAGGAGCAGAGTAAATAAGATGAGGAGGAACTCCGGGTAAGGAGTGAGGAGGCTCAGAGGGAGCAAATATGTACAGAGTCAAATAGGAAGGTAGATAAGCTCATGAGGAGCGGATAATGAGTAAAGTCCGGGTGATTTAAATGTCGGTAGAGTGAGGGGGTGCCGAGGAGCCCTCCACCAAAACGGCGGAGAGGGCTCGAGGGGCGCCCGAGGGCGCGAGGCGGGGCACGTATGCGTGGACCACCGCGGAGGTCCAGGTACCTTGCGCCATGATCTCGGAGAGGGGAACCCCGGCGCGCTGGCAGGCCTGGGCGGCGCCGCGGCGGAGGCTGTGGAGAGTGAACGCCTCGGGCGCCGGCACCCCTATGGCCGAGAGGGCCCCTCGTAGCAGCGCGGGTCGAGGGGGCCGGCCGGAGGGCATGATGAAGGCGGGGGCGTCGGGGGCAGCAGGGCAGAGGGCGACGGCTCCGTGCCACGCCGCTACGGGACAGAGGGCGGAGCCCGGGATGGCAGGTACGAAGAGGGCGACCGCGCCTGAGGGGCTGGAGATGGTTTTGGAACTTGTGATCCGGAGGCGAAGCCCTCTGGGCGTGGCGCGGACGTCGTCACGGGTCAGGGTGTGGGGGCCGCCCCACCCCTCGGGACTCGGGGCCAGGAGGTTGGACTGCCGCAGCATCCCGAAGTACCCGAGGAGGAGCGCGGCCCGAGGAACCAGGGAGGCGGGGCCGGCCCGCGATAGGTGGTTGATGGCGAGGGCGAGCTGCTGCGGGGCGAGAGGGGGCGCCTGCCATTGGACGTGCGTGGAGCTCCGTTCCCCCTCCTCGGCAGACGTCCTTGGGGAGGCGGGCGTCAAAGCCCGAGGTGAGGCCGCCGGCGCCCTCGACCCAAGAGCGGGCGCCCGAGATCGTGTTTTTGACGGAGGCGGGCGCGAGCACGTGGAGGAAGAGGGCGGCGGTGAAGGCGGCGACATCGAAGGGCGTGGGCGCGAGGGGGTCCGCGCCTCGGGCGACCGCGTAGGTGACGAACTCCTCGGCCTGGTGACGACGGTTCCTCCAGGTCGCCGGGGCGAGGGCTGCGGCACGGAAGCGGGAGACGGCAGCTACCTCAGCAGGGGGGAAACCTAGAGACCGGGGAAAAAAGGGGAAAGCGTCATGGGTGGCATCGGCAGGCAGGAGCCCGAGGCGGGCCACCTCGGCGCGCGCCGTCGCGTCCCAGGGTCCGGGCAGGTGGGCGCGGCTGAGGGCGTCGGCGAGGAGGTCCGCCCCGGGCTTGTGGATGATTCGGAGCTCGAAGGAGCCGGTGGCCGCCATCAGCCAGAGCTCCCGGGCGCAGGTCCCGAGGGTAGCGTCTCGGGCGCGGCCCGACTCGAGTGCGAGGGCGGAGGCCATGTTGTTTGTGTTGATCAGGACTGTCGCCCCCGCGACGTCGTCCGGAAGCAGGGCGCGGAGGGCGACGACGAGGTTGACCGCCTCGAGCTCATGGATCGAATTCCGCGGTGTACCCTCGCCCGGAATTCCGCGGTGTACCCTCGGGCGTAATAGTGGGTGGGAGAGAAGGCCCCGCCCCCGGTTAGGCAGGAGTCACACTCGATCACCCACCGCCGGCCCTCGGGGGCCCGGAGGAGGTGGAGGCCGTTGGTGAACCGCCCGTAGGCGGCGAACCACCTCAGGGGTCGGAGGGCGTCAGCGGCGAGGGTGAGGGTGGAGGCCCCGAAGCAGCGCCCCGAGGAGGCGGCCCATGAACTTGCGGGCGGGGAGCACGCAGCTGCTTACGTGGTTGAGGCGGCCCAGGAGGCTCTGGATCTCCTGCTTCCCGAGGGTGGGGGTGGCGACGCGGGCCTCGCAATCGTCGACGAGGGCCTGGATCTTTTCGGGGGCCCACGGATGGTCATGGCCTCGCTGTCGATTGCGAACCCGAGCCAGAGGAGGCGGACAGCGGGGGGGTGACACTTTCCGGGTGCCACGTCGAGGCCGAGGGCTGCGGTGAGGCCGAGGAAGGCGTCAAAGGCCTTGCAGGCCTGCAGGTAGGAGCCCTCGCACCCGATAAAGTCGTCGACCTAGACGATGGCGTGGAAGCCCTCGCGCCGAAGGATCCAGGCCACCGCCGAGGTGACGCGGTCGCAGGCCGCCCCCGAGGAGCGGCAACCAAAGGGAAGGGCGAGGTCGATATAAGTCCCTCCGTTGAGGCAGATCCCGTACAGAGGGCAGCAGAGAGGGTCGGCACGGAGCTGGCGGTAGGCCCGGGAGATGTCCGCCGACCAGAGGTAGGCCCCAGTGCCTTGGGAGGTTAGGCGGCGGCCAACGTCGGCGACGGAGGGGAGGGTGTAGGCGTGGGGTTCCCCGAGAAACTCGCGCCGGAGGATGCCCGAGTTGACGCTGGCCCCTCGGGGATATGACAGGTCGACGATGACCCGCCTCTTGCCTGAGTCGGACTTGGTGCGGGTCATCATGGGAGAGACCTGCGTCCAGGGGGAGAAGGGGGGGACATGGAAGGGGCTGATGAGGGCGCCGAGGGCGAGCTCCGTGTCGACGAAGGCCTGAACATGGGGGAGGAACTCGGGGGGCTCGCGGTGGTTGGAGAAGGAGGGGCGAGGGAGGGTAGGGGGGCGGGGTAGTTGGCTGGGAAGCCGAACTCGAGGAGGTCGAGGACTGCCTGGTCGGGGTAGCCCTGGAGGTGGGAGCGCCAGGCCGGGATGCGGGCGGCCCGCTTCCCGGAGGGCGGTATAGGTGCGGAGGAAGGTTGGGTAGCGGTCCCACGCCTCGCCGGAGGTGTGGGGCCAGGAGGCGAGGATGGTGGGGCGGTACTGGGCAGGGGTGGGGCCGCAGGAGGGGGCGGCGGGGAGGGTAGCCTGGAGGTCGGGGTCGATGACGTCGACGGTGGGCTCGTCTAGGGAGGGTGGGTCGGGGTGGGTTTTAGGGCGGGGGGAGGGGGAAGAGGTGCGGCGGGGGCGGGCTAGGGGGGCGGCGAAGTCGTGGGGGGGGGGGTCGGGTTCAGGGGGAGGGGGGGGGGGTCGGGGGGGTCGGGAGGGTCGTGGGGGGGCAGAGGAAAGCGGTGTCGCCAGGGTCGAGGTGGGCATCTGAGTCGGCGGTGATGGGCGACTGGCGCCGGGCGGCGGTGGGAGCCGTGCTATGGGCGCTGGGGCCCGAGGGGGAGGGGGGGGGTGGTTGCCGCTGGGGACGGCAGTGCCGAGGCGGCGGTCAGGCCGCGCCTCGGGCAACGGGGCAGTGCTGCGGATGGCGGTGTCAGGCGGGCTGGTGGTGGTCGGGTGGGCGGCTTTATCAGGATCTGTGGGCCGGTTAGGGGCCTCCGGGCCGGGCTGGAGGTGCCGGCTCCCTAAAAATCCGGCGAGGCGGGGGGGGCTGCACGTGCGCGCTTGGCCAGGCACGCATCCTCGCTGTGCATAGTAAGCACTTTCCGCACGTTAGCGCAGTATGCGCATGCGTGGCGCTGCTTGGTGGCTCCCTGCCCGTGGACCTCCCCCGGGGCAGCCTGGGTGCAGGAGTTTGGGTCCCGGTTCCAAGCGTAACACAGTGCTCCGTGGGTGTCCCTGCTGTAGGCCACCCGGGTGTCGGTGTGGGCGCGGGGCTGGGGTCGGGGCTTTGCAGGGTCGAGGGGGCGGGGCTGGGTGGCGGCGGGCTGGGCGGGCATGGAGAGACACTCTAGTCTCATGAGGTTAAGGGCCACCGGGTCGTGCCACCCGTGGGGGAGGGTTCCGTCCGCGATAGAGGTGAATATGGTCTCGGAGTACCGGCGGACGGTCGCCCACGGGTAGATCAGGTTATCCCGGCAGACCGCGAGGTGGTGGTGGTGGAGTCCCTGGGCGGAGTGGGCGGGGAAATCTGGGTGGTCGATGAGGGTGAGGAGGGCGAGGGTATACTCATCCTTCGTCGCCTCCCCCCTCTTCACCGGCTTCCTCTCGGGCCCACGCTTCACTAGGTCGGAGGGGAATATGTAATCGACCGGGATACCTTGGCGCCTGACGGAGTGTCGCGCCTCGGCGGATGCCAAGATGTCCCGGACGGCGTCGGCCGCGGAGGCGGGGCTGTGGCGGATGGCCTCCTCCTGGTAGGCCGGCGACGTGGCTGGCGGTGCTTGACTGGAGAGGTGACGGTACCTCTCGTACTCCGGGTGCGCGGCCCCGGGGAGGGACGCCTGAGGCGGCGGCGGGGGCCGGGCTGTGGTGACGGTACGTGCCCGAGGCGTCGGGGCGGCCTGGCGCCTCGGGGCAGGTGAGGGGATCTCCGGTGCGGGGCGGGGTTCCCCGGTCTCCAGGGAGTCGATCCGGGCGTGGAGGTCGGCCGTCGCCTGGCGCGCCTCGGCGGCGGACTGCTGATGGTCGAGCTGGATGCGCTGGAGTGCCTCCAGCACTGTTGACATCTCGGAGCCCGAGGTGCGGCCCGAGGGCGCCGCGGGGGACGCCGGGGCGGAGGCCGGGGACTCGTCCCGGCCGGGTGCTGGAGAGGGCCCCGGGGTGCGGGGGGCGGCCCGGGATCCCTTCCGTCCACGTCCTTTTCCTTGAGGCATGCTGAGGCTGAGCTGGGGCAGAGGTCCGAGGTGGAGGAGCCAAGGCAGGAAAAAGCAGGGAACTGGAAGGCGGCAGGAGGGTGAGTGCCTGAGGGAGGCCGGCGGGCGGCCTTATAAGGGAAGGGGGGGGCGGCGGCAGCAGCTGAGGTGTGAATGCTGGCGGCCCGGGGGAGGGCGAGAGGTGGCGAGCAGCGGGCGTCGGGCGAGGCGCGAAGGCTGCGCGACAGAGGGGGGGGGGGCGGGGGAGGAGGGGGCGCGCCGCGCCATCGGCCGAGGTGAGGAAGCAGCGCGACACGGGGCGGGGGAGGGTCTCTTCCTCTCCTCGCATCAAACGTAATGCTTCGCATTACGACCAATTTTGAGCAAGTTTGGGTCGTAATGCGAGCATTGCGTTTGATGCATGGAGAGGAAGAGACCCTCCCCCCGCCTCTCGGTCGTCGCGCCGCATTCGCACCTCGCGCGACGTCCGCCTCTCAGCTTTCTCCCTCGCCCTTCCCCGGGCCCGCTGCTTTCTCACCTCCCCTGCCATTGCCTTCCTGCTTCCCTTATAAGGCTGCCCGCCGGCCTCCCTCAGTCACTCGCCCTCCAGCCTCCTCGACGCTCTGCCTTTTCCTCCACCCACCCACCCAACTGTCTATCTAACCTCTCTCTCTTACAGCTGGTGGAGGGCTCCTCGGCACAAACTCTAAGCTCCCCCAGAGCTCCTTAGCATTAGGTTACCTTACCGCCTCCTTACAGACTCGTTATCTCCTGAGGTGCCAGCCTTAAGTTTACTTTACCTTAGCTCTATTCTTACCGCTTCCCTGTACTTACTTTGTTTATCTCCTGAGGCGCCTGCCCTAGTTGATTTCACCGTTGCCCTGCACATACTGTAGTTCTTTCCTGAGGAGTTGTCAATAAAGCGCCTCTTTTCCCACCCCCGCCTTGCCTTCTTCCTTTTCGCGCATCAAATGGCACAGAAAAATATCCGTACAACTTAAAAGATAATTGTATGAAATTTTAAGCTGTTTCATCCTCAATGTGCTCTTTCTGCTTCCAATCAAATTCTGTTAAGTTAAAGTATGAGCGAGACTATTCAATGCTGCGATCAAATTGTTATTCATGAGCGTGATTTAATAATGAATGCTAAAAATAAAATTGAAAACGGCAAGTGAGAGACAGACACTATTAACACTGGATATTAATAATATTTTTTTAAAGATCAATTAAAGGAGAGAGCGACTATTCAGTTATTCATGAGCATGACTTAATAATAATAATTGAAACTGGCAAGTGAGCGGCAGTCACTGTCATTTTATTTTCTTGAAGAATTTTACTGCCTATCATGGATAAGTCTGAATAGACTTATTTTCACCATTAGACAGTTTGTCGATAGAAAGCTCGAGCCTACACTTTTACCGACGCAAGGTACTTTTAAGATCCCACACCACATAGACATTGTATGAGAGCAACCAGCCTTTGATGACGCTGTAAGTGTTATACACAGCGGTGGAAATCTAAATTGGCAGCGGGGTGGGCACGGGGAATCGAACCACTGACCTTCAGATTAGGAGTCCGACCTAGAAAAAAGTCAGACATTCTATAACCACTCTGCCACAGAGAACACCAATTAGTGTCAACATCACAGGCACAAGGCCTCCTAATAGACGAGATCACCGTTCTGACTGCACATGCGCTGAAAACGGCGCTGGCAGCAAAGCAAATGGGTACGGCCATTCAGTTTGCCGATAACGCGTAGGGCAAAACTTCAATTTTATTCAAAATGAATAGAAATACATAACAATTTGGCATAAACATGTATGCACAGATATGCAACATAATGATCTAATGAATATAGCTAAGAAAAAAACTAGCCGTAGTTTTCCCCTGTGGGAAGGGGGTTCGTAGAATAAGAATTTTCCCACTGTATCCCTCTGGAGCATGTCGTAAGAGGCGACTAAATGAGGGCAACCTATTTGCCGTGGGTTGTGACCTGTGTCGGAGGATGATGGGATCCTGGTGATTGAGGGATAACCAACACATGACTTCGGCCTGGATTTCTCCTAAACAGGTGGTCAAGTTTGGCTCGGCTTGATCAATCGGCTGGTGGTGTCATGCCCTAGCACTGCCATTCAATTATGTGATGATTCATTATTAATTCATTCTTACGTTTGAATATTACTATGTGAAATTTAGAATGCATTGTTGTAATTGTATTTGTGGTAGTTCTACAAGGCGGCTAGCTGCTCATGAGCTAATCAAGGTGAAGTAAGTTTTCGATGGATCGTATAGTGGACCATATTGAAGGGGGGTTAAGGTTAGAATGGTCTGCTATCCTTTTTATTTAAAATTTTGCTTCCTGCGAGTATATTATTCGCATATCCCCATGCACAAGAGTGCTGGGCTCTGCCCCACTCCTGTGCATCTTCATAGGGTCAGAGTAGGGCTGGGGATAGATAAAGGATTCACCCGGTACTCGCAGTACACGGGTGAATGACAACGTAGTCTAAATACGGGCGAAAATAGCTTTAGTATGGAACAGAGAGTAGAATGCCTGCCTCCAGTATCAAATGGATACTTCTATAGGCACAGAGTTGGTGAAATGGGAGAGAATGCAAAAAGACAAGATGGCGATTTCACTTTTAAATCTTATTAAACTAGATATTATATTATATTTTTCAACTCAAAGGTAGCGGGCTATCAATAAGACATATGTAAAGAATAATTGTTGCTTCTTAGATTGTGAAATTAGGCTCTCAATTCTTTGACCCGCATTTTCGACAGCTTTTACATAGGGTTGGTTTGCACCCCTACTGCAGCAGTACGGGGTGAATCTTGTATCTAGGCTGGGGACTGCAATCTTCCTCAGATGATGACGACAAAGGAACGAACAAAGGATATATGACAACGACATTTCTAAGCTTTTTTGGTAATTATGGGCTTAGACAGTGATTCTACTTTGTCAAAGATGTCACCATTCACCATAGCGAAAGGGATCAAAGGCATTGCCGGAGATCCCATCAGTGTTAGAAAAATCGGAAGTGGTATCTTGGTGGAAGTCGGGCAAAAAATCATACGCCGATAATCTGCTAAGAACCACCAACCTGGCAACGGTTCCTGTGAAGGTCACACCACACAGGACTTTAAATACAAGGAAAGGTGTCATACGATGTGCAGATTTAATTGATTGCTCTGAGGATGAAATTGTTAGAGAATTGGCTGACCAGAAAGTAATTCATACATTTCACATCCATACCAAAAGAGAAGGTGTCAGAAAGCTGACTCAGACTTTCATCTTGACATTCGAGACAACGGTGCTACCAGATTCAATTAAAGTTGGATATTTAAATGTCAGGGTTGATGCATACATCCCTGGCCTGCTCCGTTGTTTCAAATGTCAAAGATTTGGACATGGTAAAGATAGTTGCAGGCAGCAATTGGTTTGTGCTAAATGTACTGGAAATCATGATGACAATTCGTGTGAAAGTAATGTGGCAACTGCAAGGGAGATCATCCATCATACTCTCGGCAGTGCACAAAATATCAATTTGAAAAAGAAGTGCAGAAGATTAAGCATACAAGACAGGTCAGTTTCCCAGAGGCAAGAAAGATTGTTGAAAGTTTGAATGTCGACCTCAGAGCATCATATGCAAATGTGATAAAGTCTGTTGCCCCAAGTCCAGTCAAGTCGGTCCGTGTTTCAGTTGAAACGCAGACTGAATTGTCCTGGCCAATTGAGGGTGCTAATGAATTTGTAACATTGGAGGACTACCTGGAGGTGGAGAGTGGAAGGAGAGCTAGGTCTCACTCTCCAGTTCACCCTCCGTAGCATTTTAGTTGTTTATAACTATATATTTATTCGCCCCAAGTTTTCAGTGATTTTTCTTGGGAGGTGGAAGAAGACCAATGGGCTACTGACCCCTATCCACTTTTCTCCTTCTGATGAGAGAGTGCCTAAATGGCACTTTCAAAAGGCCAATTGGGCCAAATTTCAATCTCTTTGCCTTGAAAAGATCACAGGCGATCTTCTGCAAGATGTGGAAGATCCCATTAAAGCTTTTACAGACACATTGTATGACGTTGCTAGCAATTGTATTCCTAAGTCTAACCCTAAAAAGCCAGAAAAACCATGGTTCACAGAGGAGTGTAAGAAGGCTGTAAAAGCTTGTAAGATAGCTTTAAAACAATTCAAGAGACAGCCAACACAGTGCAATCTACAACAATACAGATTAAAAAGAGCCAAAGCCAGATATATCATTCGTTGTAGTAAAAAGAAAAGCTGGTCAGATTATACATCAAAACTGAACACCCGAACACCCATTAAGAAATGTTGGGATATGATTCGAAGGATCAGTGGTAAATGGGGAGGCGCAAGAATAAAACATCTTAATAAAAATGGCCAAAGCATTTCAAATCCAAAGGATATAGCCAACACCTTAGGTGAATCTATATCCCAGAACTTCACTTCTGATAATTACACTCCTAAATTCCAACAAACTTTAACCGTTCGGCTATTCCACCCCCGCTTAAGGTGAGCCAACGAGTTAATTTATGTAATATTTCCCATGTGAATTTCCTGGGCCTGCCGCGGGCCGCTGCAGCCTCTCCTCCCGTCTGCCGGTAGTCTGTCGCCGTCGGTGTCCTCCCCGTACTAAAGGCGAATAGCCAGAGTTTCGTCTAAATACGGAATTTGCCCTAGTACGCATTTATCGCCCTAAGTATATATATGTCTATAAGTTAGGTTGTTTCAACTTACTGGGTGTCCCCCTCGCCGTTCGGGGTATTATTAATGTTACTGAATTAAACCAGAACTACGCAGCCCAGCTAGAGATGCTGCCGCTGTCACTGATAATCAGTCTAAGTTAACGTCGTTATTTCCGCCCGAAAGTAACACTATGTTAATTCTGTTAATGTGTTGTTATTATATCCCCGCAGATGGGTAAAGTAACTGCATAAGGCTTGCTTAGGCATAAGGCCTTTAATTACATATAAAGTAATCGAATATCAGGTTTTCCATAGCGGTTAATCTACAAAAATGCTGGAGGATAGTAAAGAATGCAAGTAACGTGCAAGAGCTCATGACTTTATTCTTACCTTAACTAACAAGGATACCAGCAAAATGCGTCCAGTTAATTGAGTAATATATGCTTCCCTTTCCCTCCCATGAAGTTTCATGAAGTTTCAAGTTTAGAATTTCGATAATAGAAGCCTAAATATCGGCTGAAACGTCAGAGCGTGCAAAAACACGTCTGCCGGGTCTGGCCCCGAACGCCCGACCCCCCGTTGCTTAGCCAGTCGCAATTGACGTAACCAAGCAACGCTTTACCACCGAGAACCCTCGCGTGCACAAGTGTTAGCAATTTGCCCGCTTGTGGGACGAGTGCGCAAATTGCTCAAGGCGAGTAGACACGCCCACTTCACTGCTCCCCCAGACGAACACCAAGTATTGATGTTCGTCTAAAAAGAGAAAAGTGGGCGGGACTACAATAGTTCCCGGGAGTAGTACCTGAAAATAAAAAACATGACCGTCCCCCGGCGCATCCAGCGAGAGTGAACCGCTGACTGTGCTGGGGCGCAAAAATACTTCTCGTTGTGTCTTTTAAAATAAATTTTTACTAGTAATAGGTGCATCGAAGTATGTTCTACTATTTATATATAAATGCGCCATGGCGCAAGTGGTGTGTACCGGTGACAGGATATCAGTGATCCATGGTCAACAAAATAGAGAACAATTTAACAGTTAAGTGCGCTAGAGTGCAAATACCCATGAAATACTTTTTGGAAGTGTACTTTAAGTTATCAGCCAAAATGGCAGATAATCAGCAATGGATTGTCTTCAGGGTGATAATTTTCCCTTTCAGTGGGATATCACTTTCATCATCAACATCCGTTGCTGATATATTTTTTTAATTGAAATTTATTTCTTCATAGATGTATAGCTTTTCCTCTTTGTGTGGGCTTTCCTTTTTTTTTTTTTTTTTAATATAGTCAGAATGACCGCACAGGAATAGATAATATTCTATAATTTATGAAATAACATACACCTCCTGTTTAAAGGCATCAAGGAGGTGAGCTGTGAGCTCACTCAAATGTAACAACTTGGCACTATAGCCGGCCACTCGGTGCTGACGCTTCAGTGATA
>JASIRB010004091.1:0-17632 GCA_030323885.1 Branchipolynoe longqiensis
ACAACATTTTATTACTGGTGATATTCTGCTACATGGAAGAGCCCTGGTGATGTATGTCGGAACCAGATCGATTACATTCTTGTCAACCAACGATATCGAAATTGTATCAAACAGGCAAGGACATATCCAGGTGCTGACATATGTTCGGATCATAATCCAGTAGTAATCAGTATGGTAGTGAAATTGAAACAGCAGAACAAAATTAAAAACAACATTCAAATGGATATGAACATGTTAAAAGATGCAAAATACAGAACTAAGTATAATGTCTCTGTTCATAACAAATTCAGTGTACTGATGAATGAAGAAACTCCTCAGAGAGAGTATAACAACATTGAAATGGAATGGGAAGCTCTCAGAGAAAGCATGGTCAAGTCAGCAGAGGAGGTGTTACCAAATAAAAAACGAGAGACAAAGCAATCATGGATGACGCAAACCATACTAGAAAAGATGGCAGAAAGGAAGAAAGTGAAAACCACTGATCCACCTAAATACAAACACCTGAAGAATGAAATAGAAGATGAATGCAAAAAAGCTAAAGATGAATGGTGGAATAAGAAGTGTGAAGTAGTGGAACAACTTGAGTCTCAACATCGTTCAAGAGAGATGCACAAGAAAGTGAAAGAGATAACAGGTCAAGGATACAGACAGAGAAGCAGTAAATGTATCAAGAACAAAGACGGCAAAATGCTCTTTGAAGAAGATGAAATAAAGTCCAGATGGGAAGAATATGTAAACGAACTATACAATGATGACAGAGGGAACCCACCCACAATTGAGAAAGAAGATGGGAATATTATATTAGTATCAGAGGTTGAGAAGGCTATCAATGATCTAAAGTCAGGTAAGGCTCCTGGAAGTGACCAGATAACATCAGAAATGATAAAAGGACTAGATGAAGTGGGGATTCAAATCATTCATAAGCTAGTAAATGACATCTATGAGACTGGATTTATACCATTGAATATGAATGAATCCATATTTGTACGACTCCCAAAGAAGCTAAAACCAACATTGTGTACTGAGTACAGAACACTAAGCCTGATGAGTCATATGTTGAAGATGATCCTGAAAATAATTTTACTGAGAAACAGACAGAAAATTGAAGAACAAATCAGTAACGTACAAAGTGGGTTTATATCTGGAAGAGGTACACGTGAAGGGATTTTCAATATGAGAATGATTTGTGAACGTTATTGTGAAATGAACCAGGATGTTTATGCCTGCTTTATTGACTATGAGAAGGCCTTCGACCGAGTCAATCATGAAATGTTAATCAAATGTTTACAAGATATTGGTGTCAATGGCAAAGACATTAAACTAATTGTGAACTTATACTGGACACAACGTGCATTTATAAAAATGGAGCAGGGCCTATCGGATGAAGTTATGATTAAACGAGGAGTTCGACAGGGGTGTGTATTGTCACCATGTCTATTTAACCTGTACACAGAGATGATTTTCAGACACATTGAAGATTGCAAGGGAGTGACAATAGGTGGCATGAACGTCAACAATCTTAGATATGCCGATGACAGTGTAATACTAGCAGACAGTGAGAAAAACCTACAAGATATAGTGAATAGAATCAATAAAGCTGGAATACTATTCAACATGAAGATGAATGCCAGGAAGACCAAAACAATGGTTATAAGTAAAAAGACAGATAAACCAAATGTCAATATAACCATAGATGGCACAAACATAGAACAAGTATCCGAATTCATATATCTCGGACAAAAGATTACAAATGATGGGAGATGTGAGGAAGAAATTAAAAGAAGGATAACAATAGCCCGAACAACATTCTCCAAAATGTATAGAGTGTTAACATCAAGTAAGATATTAATACAAACAAGGAAGCATATTCTTCAGTGTTATGTGTGGTCTACTCTAATGTATGGGGCAGAGACATGGACAATCTCTAAGAAAATGTACAAACGTTTAGCAGCATTTGAGATGTGGACTTATCGAAGGATGATGAAAATATCATGGACAAAGAAGATCACCAACAAAGAAGTTCTCAGAAAAATTAAAAATAAGAAAAGCTTGTTTGCCACTATACAGACAAAGAAACTTATTTATTTTGGCCACATCATTCGTCAGAGTTCAATATACCGTACATTGTTGGAAGGGAAGGTGAATGGCAGCAGAGGGAGAGGGAGACCAAGAACATCATGGTTTACAAATATTTCACAGTGGACAGGCTTGAATTATTCACAGTCTATCAGAACAGCACAACATCGGGACAAGTGGAGAACCATTGCATCCAACCCTCGACTAGAGGATGGAACTATTGATTGATTGATTGATATTCTGCTGATACACTAATGTTTGATCTTGTAACAATATCATTCATGGTTTTGAAGGCACCCTCAGTTAGTAGACAAATAAAATGGTGGAAAACAGTCAATTGATAGTAGCCATTTGTGTAATTTGTATCGCGATTATTCTAATCTTCCTTTGTTATTGGGAAGGCTGAAAGTCGACATTTCTGGGCATTTCAATCGTTCAAGAACTGGAATGTAGTCCTGCGCAAATTGGCTCGAGGACATGAAATCTACAGAGTAGTATTTTAATACATTTGTTGATTAAGCAAGGAAAATCTCACCCCACTGCTTTCCACATTGTATTAATCAAGGGCGGTGCTAGACTATTTTGGGTCCTAAGTAAGGCCAACTACTTGCACACCCACATATATTTTTGTGTGTAGGCCTATAACTGTCTGCTCAAAGGTCAGCACTGTGTACTATGCGGCTGCCTAGCTAGCCTAATGGTAACACCGGCCCTGATAGTAATTATTTCTCTCAAGCTTATTTTATTTAACGACACCTCGATCTAGAGCACATTGATTCTTAGCATCGGCTATTGGACGTCAAACATGGTCATTCTGACATATTAATTTGGAGGAATCCCACCACATAGGCTATACTCTTTCTGATAAGCAGCAAGGGGTCTTTTATATATGCTCTTTCCCACAGGCAGGACAGCACATACCATAGCCTTTGTTGAACCAGTTGTTGACCACTGGTTGGATCGGAAAATAGGCCAAACTGCAAATGAGTCCACTGAGCAAGATCGATTGGACGATTGACACCTTCACAGGTGGACACTCTACCGCCTGAGGTACCCGATAGCCTACGCCCCGCTCCCCTATCTTTTCTCTGCAGTAAGGTACCGTGTGTTATTATGCATAAGCTAGGCCCTGTCACACTACGACGTATGGCGCTGGCATATGAGTAACGTGTTGAAATAAATTTCAAATCAAAATAGGTTGGCCGCTGTGAGGGATAAAAATGGGTGTACACACAACATACACATAACGTACGTAACGTTTACAGAATGTATCTCTGACCTATTGAGAGCATTCATGTGCCTCACAAAAAGTTTGCATATGCTGACGGTACGCTGACCAACGTTACGTGCATTACTCCATCGCTAGAAGTATGGCATATACGTTAAGTATGCTGGAGATACGGCAGGCATACGTTCGAAGTCAGTTCGTAGAACATTATGCATCCATTGGCAGTACGCAGACTGTACGTTCCCAACAGGCTGAACATATGGCTAACATGCAGCAACATATTCCAATGTATCCCTAACGTACTCCCACCGTACGCCGAGGTATCCTGAACTTACACACAGCATAAGTTCAACATATGAGGCACACATCGACATGTCTTGAAAATTTATACATGCACACACATTTTTTAGCGGCTCGATGCACGACGACCTATGACGCCGTATCCCGAGCATACCCGAAGTATGCACAACATATACGTAACGTATGACACCGTATGCCAACGTCTTGGTCGAAAATCGCATCCGTCAGCATACGCTAAGGCTATACGTCATAGTATGACAGCTCCTTAAGATTTGAAGACCAGCAATACCACCAGAAATTAAAAGAAGGATAACAATAGCCCAAACAACATTCTCCAAAATGTATAGAGTGTTAACATCAAGTAAGATATTAATACAAACAAGGAAGCGTATTCTTCGGTGTTATGTGTGGTCTACTCTAATGTATGGGGCTGAGACATGGACAATCTCTAAGAAAATGTACAAACGTTTAGCAGCATTTGAGATGTGGACTTATCGAAGGATGATGAAAATATCATGGACAAAGAAGATCACCAACAAAGAAGTTCTCAGAAAAATTAAAAATAAGAAAAGCTTGTTTGCCACTATACAGACAAAGAAACTTATTTATTTTGGCCACATCATTCGTCAGAGTTCAATATACCGTACATTGTTGGAAGGGAAGGTGAATGGCAGCAGAGGGAGAGGGAGACCAAGAACATCATGGTTTACAAATATTTCACAGTGGACAGGCTTGAATTATTCACAGTCTATCAGAACAGCACACCATCGGGACAAGTGGAGAACCATTGCATCCAACCCTCGACTAGAGGACGGAACTATTGATTGATTGAATACCACCACGGTCCACCCCCCCACACACACAAACAACCAACAAACCCCACACCAGACTGTAGTGTACTGTGAAATGACCAACGTCTGAACACGGTGAGTGCTTCTTAGGTACTGGTTTATTTCCACGCTCTTGATGACGTCACAGGATTTCCCACGTCACGTGGTAGGGGGGGGGGTTCCCACAATCTATATATATAACATCTCCCCCTTTTTTTTTTTGTATAACATGACGGTTGACTATTTATTTCTCCTTAACAGTTTTCATTAGTGTTCTGTCTCGTGACCTTAGATTTTTTCTTATCAATTACTGGACGGACCACTGTACCGTAACGGTTTACATGATGATCTTTGTTAGTTGTTGGATCTACCGTTGTTTGTGCAGTTGACTGGGCTTTGATGGCCTTTGGTGTATGTGTGATTGTTTTTGCTTGTGGTTCTAACTGCCTGTTAGGGATTTTGAATATGTATTTTCTGTTCCCTCTTAACACATGTTAACAGGGCAATATTATAATCTCTGTTTTCTTTTGTTGCTTTTTTAATTATTTGTTTAACCGTCTGTACGTATCTCTCAGCCTGGCCGTTACTTTGTGCGTGTAGTGGACTGGAGAACACCGTTTGGAACCCGAATTCCGTGGCAAAGTCTCTGTATGCTGCACTCTGAAATTGTGGGCCGTTGTCGGATACCATGATCTCGGGTATGCCAAATCTAAAAAAAACCTGTTTTAATACTTCTACCGTTGCAGTACTAGTTGTCGAGCCTAACTGCACTACCTCAGGGTACTTAGAGTAGTAATCTACTATAATAATGAAATACTTATCCTGAATTTGAAACAGGTCAATACCTATTTTTTGGAATGGCAGTTGAAGACTTTGATGGGATATCAGTGGCTCAGAGTGTGGCATATTTCGTGTTGATTGGCAATTTGAACAACATAGACTATATCTTGCTCATTATTGCTACTAGTGGCTTATGGTTTGTTTGAATTACTATCTCTTTGCCAAATATGTACTGATGGAATTTGTTACACCTGAAACATATCGCCAACAGTTCCTTTTCGATGACTGCATAATTAGATTGTGCTTGGTCTAATGATTTCGAGGCCATCGCGACTGGTTTATTGTTTTGGAATAATACTGCTCCTAGGCTGGATTTCGATGCGTCTACCTGAAGGGTTATGGGTTTTTTTACATCATAATATTGCAATACCGGTGCTGTTATTAGTAGTTTTTTTAGCAGTGAAAACAACTCTTTTTGCTCATGTTGCCAGTGCCATTCGGTGTTTTTTTCTAATAATGTTCGTAATGGTTTGGCTATTTCCGACATATTTGGGATAAACTTTCCTACGTAGCCAACCATGCCTAGGAACCTTTGTATCCCGGCTTTGTCTGTTGGCGGCGGCATGTCCAGAATGGCCTGAATTCGCTCATTGGGCGGTTTTACTCCTGATTGTGTTAGTGTATGTCCTACATAATTTACTTCTTTTTTGCATATTTTTTATTTTACTGGGTTAAATTTCAAGTTGACCTCTCGTGCCCTTTTGAACACGGCTTCTAGATGGATATTGTGTTCTTCGAGAGTAGACCCATATATTAGTATGTCGTCTGTTACGACATTTACACCTGGTAAGCCATATAGAATTTGGTTCATCTCCTGTACGAAAATGTCTCCGGCCATTTTAATACCAAAGGGTAAACGGGTGAAACGGTACCTACCCCACGGTGTATTGAACGTGCATAGTTTGCTACTTTCCTTATCCAATTCAATTTGCCAGTATCCGCTGTTAGCGTCGATTACTGAGAAAAATTTAGCCTCTGATGTGTTTGCTATGACTTCTTCTATTGTCCTTGTTGGGTATGGACTCTTTAAAATAGCTTTGTTTAATTTGGTTGGGTCTAAACATATGCGGATTTTGTTTGGTTTTTTAACTATGGTGATAGAACTGACCCATGGGGTGGGCTCCGTTTCCTCTACTATAACCCCTAGTCTGATCATCTTATCTAATTCATTTTTTACCTGATCGTTTATCGCGTGGGGAATTCGCCTAGGTGGGTCTATACATGGCTGTACCTTTTCATCAATATATATTTTCGCTTTTACTTTTAATCTTTCCTAGACCTGTGAATATGTCATCATATTTATTTACCAGTAATTCTGCGCTTGGTTCGTTCTTCTCGTTGGCGTCTGCTAGTTGTGTGTTCGGCTTGTCCTTCGATACCATGTTTACGCGTTGTACTCAGACCAGACGGGATGGCCGAATGTGTTAGAGCGTCCGTCTCCCGTGCTGGTAGATCGTGGGGTCATGGGTTCGAGTCCCGGTCGAGTCAAACCAATGACTTTAAAATTGATACTTGTCGCTTCCTAGCCAGGCGCTCGGCATTATTAGGATAGGGCAAGGAATGTTGTGCTCAGTGTCAGGATAATGTGACTGAGTGGGATACCAGGTCATGGTGCCGGCGGCCTGGTTTCCCAGTGGGACAGCACTATAAAGTCATCATGAGTGCGCACTGGCACAAGTCGGTACCCGTCCTGATATGACCTTAGATGTTGCTAGGACGTAAAACAACAACAAACAACAAACTTACGCGTTGTATGAGCCCCATCTGGGTGCAGGCTTCACTTCCTAATATTGGGCAGCCGTTGCTTGTTATTTGGTACCTTAGCCATTTGCCGTTCGTGCGGATCTCAGCTTCCCCCTCCGGACGGATTCGTTCCCCGGAGAATGTTATTAGCATACACTTGGAAGGATGGAGTATGACATTCTTCAACTTCTTGTAGATGCTTTTGGGGATTATGTTTGCTTGGGATCCCGTGTCCAGCTTGAAGTTTACCTTTTCGTTGTTGAGTGACACAGTGGTAAACCACAGTGATGTGTCGGTGCTGTCGGGTTGTGAAATGCACCCAACGAACAAGTCATTTTCTTCATCAACATGACTTTCACTGTCACTCGGAGGTAGGTTGTTGTCATCTACTTGGACCATGTTGATATTTGCAAAGCTTGGGTTCCTTGTTTTACATACTTTTGAGAAATGACCGATTGGGTGACATTTGGAACATTGTTTACCTTTCGCTGGGCATTGTCCGGGCACGTGTATGTATCCGCACCTCCCGCACTGTGTGCCTGTACTGGCTCTTGATCTGTTTCGTTGATTTGACCATGATCTGGACAGAGGAAGCCCGAGACGGAGGTGGGTGAAAGAAGGGTTTATTATATAAGATAATGGCACAGGGTACAAAGGCGAGCAGCAATGTTATGAGTCAATCGACCTGGTCCACGTCCGCCGAGGGGGACGGAAGACTCTGGGAGGAGGTAGGACCGGGAGCCGACCCCCCTAATGGTTTAAGACAAAACAAGCAATAAGACTAACTAAGAGAGTACAATAGAGGGTGGGTGGGTGAGGTAAATCCATATGCTACGGAAGCCGGAACCCGAATGCAGGTCAGAGGGGGGGGGAGGTAAGGGAGCATGCGTGAGGGGGGGGGGGCTCGCCTCGGGCTTCCCGCCAGATCAACCACAATTCGGAAATTATGGGCCGATCTGGACAGAGGAAGCCCGAGACGGAGGTGGGTGAAAGAAGGGTTTATTACATAAGATAATGGCGCAGGGTACAAAGGCGAGCAGCAATGTTATGAGTCAATCGACCTGGTCCACGTCCGCCGAGGGGGACGGAAGACTCTGGGAGGAGGTAGGCCCGGGAGCCGACCCAAAACAGAGGGCCAAGGCTCTCGGGGCGTCGGAGGCTGCAAGCTTGGGGACGTAGGAGTGGACAGCGTCGGATTCCCAGGTTCCCTGCGCCATGATTGCGGAGAGGTCGACCCCCCATGAGGCGCACGCCTGGGTGGCGCCGCGGCGGAGGCCGTGCATGGTGTATGCATCAGCCCGAGGGAAGCCGGCGCCCCGAAGGGCGGGGCGGATGAGGGGGGTGATGTCGCGGGGGGTGAGAGGCACGCCGGGGTGGGCGAGGAAAGCTGGGGCGTCACCCGATGCCGGCGTGAGCTCAAGGGCCCGCCTCCAAGCGCGCACCGGGCAGATGGCTGAGCCCGGGATGGCTGGGACGAAGAGGGATACCGCCTGCGTCGGGAGGCGGATGGTCTTGGAGGAGGCGATGCGGAGGCGGTGGCCGCCCGGGACGGGGCGGACGTCGTCCCTCCGGAGGGTGTGGGGTCCACCCCAGGGCGCGTGCGCTGGGGAGAGCAGGTTGGACTGCCTCAAGAAGCTGAAGAACCCCACGACCGTGGCCGCCCAAGGGGCGACGCCGAGGTGGCCCAGGGTCCTCATGTAGTCGTGGATGACAGGAAGCATCTCGGGGGCGATTCCCGGGGCCCGCCGGACCGGCGTGGCGAAGAGGCGCTCGCCCCCGCGCCTGACCCGGGTCGTGAATGGGGCGTCAAAGGGGGCGACGTCGCCACCCGCCTCGCGGACCCAGGAGCGGGCCCCGGAGAAGGCGTTGGCGACCGAGGCCGGCGATGGGAGCAGGCGGTGGAGGTGCGCGATGAATTGGCCGACGTCGTAGGTCGCGGGAGCGAGGTGGTCGATGCCCTGGTCAAGTGCGAACTCCAAGTATCGCCTGGCGTGCCGGTTGCGCCAGGTGCCCGGCGCGAGCGCGGCATGGTGCAGCTCCATGAGGTGCTTGTACGCTGCGGGCCCGTAATCTGGAAGAGGTCAGAGGTCATTGGTGATGAGTTCGGGGGAGTGGTGGACCCTGACCCTCCGAAGGCCGCGAATTTCACAATGATTTTTAGCAATTTCAAGAGCGGCCGGGGAGAGGTGGGCGCAGCTGAGGGCATCGGCGAACTCTAGCTCGGAGCCCGGCTTGTGGCGGACGACAATGTCGAAGGAGCCCCGGGCCGCCATGAGCCAGAGCTCCCTCGCGCAGGCGCCGAGGGTGGGGACCGCTGCGCGTCCGCTCTGGATGGCGTGACTTTTTTGAGAAACACGAGGCCTCGGCATGGTTAGTTACTATTTTACGGACATTTGCACAGTATCCGCATATGTGTGCCACCTTGAGCGTACCGGTGCCGTGAGAGCCGCCCTTGGATGCCTTGTCGCACGAGGCGGGGTCCTTGTTCCAATGAGGGCACGGGGCGCCGACCGCGGCCCTATCGTACTGGGGTCGGGGTCGGCTCCCGCCTTGCCCTGACGCGCGTGTTGCTGCTCCCCCGAGGCGGCGGCCTGGGATGGGTTGTGTCCGGCCATTGCTATGACCTCGATCCTCACAGCGTTGATCGCCGCCTCGTCCTTCCAGCCCCTGGGAAGCCTACCGTCCGCGATTCGGGTGAATATTTCCTCGGAATACCGCCGGACGATGTGCCAGGCGAGCGAGCAATTATCCTGTGCGATCGCTTCTTGGTGGTTGGAGAGCGCGGTGAGGGCACTCGCGGGGAAGGCCGACTGGTGCTCGAGGCGTTTCAGTCCGAGTGTGTATTCCTCCCTCGTGGCCTCGCCTTTTTTAATCACCTTGCCCTCGTCCCCCCTCTCCACCAGGTCATAGGGGAAAATGTATTTGGCAGAAATACCTTTTTTGCGTGAGTGTCCTTTTCAGTCCGCCGCCGCGACGATGAGGCGCACCGCCTCCTCGGCCGTGGAGCGGGCGCCCCGTCCGTAGTCGCCGCTGTCGTGTTGTCGGTGGCTGGTTGCGTGGCGGCCGGTCGCATGGGCGGCGTCCGGGCGCCAGGGCCGGTGCCTGGGCAGGGTCGGTGACGGGACCTCCCAGACGCTGAACGTGCTCGGCCGCTTGGCGTTCTACATCGCTCCACCGATCCACCGCTTCTGGATTTTGTCGATTGACGCTTGCATTCGGCCGATGCTGTCGGCCTGCCTCGCTTTTGCCGTTGGTTTACGGGTCCTAATCGACTGGCGCGCGGGGGGCGCGGACCGGGGTGGAGGTGTCGGCGGCTTCGGGGAGGCGCCGCCATCTTGTGAGTCGCTCACGTCGGACAGTGGTGGGCTGGCGGCCTTCCGTGTGGCGCGCTTAGCGGGTCGGCCTCTTGATGCCGCGGCCCTGCGTGTTCGCTGCATTTTTCTTCTTTGACGTGGGGGCTTTTTGAACCGTTTGATGCCGTTTGAAGCTTTTTGACGTGGGTATTACGTGGGTGGAGACGGGAGTTAAATCCATATGCTACGTATAACTCGTACGAGTCGTACCACATTTCCCAGTTGAGGGCCATGTTGTCCTCTAGGTTTAATGGTCCTGGTGGCTTTAATCCTGTTAATGCCATTGTGAGTCCTTCTATCTGACACCATGTAGTGTACTGTGAAATGACCAACGTCTGAACACGGTGAGTGCTTCTTAGGTACTGGTTTATTTCCACGCTCTTGATGACGTCACAGGATTTCCCATGTCACGTGGTGGTGGGGGGGGGGGGGTTCCCACAATATATATATATATAACACAGACTCGTCTGTTTATTTACGGAGTTAACACATAAACACGCTATTTTTCACTAAATATTTATGGTAAAACTACAGGCACTGCAACATAATTGTTTCATTCTTTGGGACTCGAAGTGAGAGGAGGGCACTTATGCATCTCTCCAACATTCAGGGATAACAAAGTTATCCAGACGGGATGCCGAATGAGTTAGAGCGTCCATCTCCTGTGTTGGTAGATGGTGGGTTCGAATCCTGGTCGAGTAAAAATTGATACTTGACAACTTGTCACTTCCTAGCCAGGCGCTCGGCATTATTAGGATATGCCAAGGAGTAGTGGAATGAGAAAGACCAATCGTCCGCGATTGAAATTTCTAGTGACGAATAAGTTCCCTTTCAAACATTTCATGCACATTTTCGGTTTGACATTGTTTTGGCAAACACAGCAGTATTCGCATTCGCATTCACACCGATCGGGCCATGGGTCGATTCATTTTCCGCATTCGCGTTCGTAATCGTATTCGGATGTATGGAAGCACCACTATTCATTTACATGCTTTTCGATTTTTTGCCGCATTCGCATTCGCATTCGCATTCGCATTCGCATGCCGCATACCGCATATAAGGAATCTTAGCTTTACGCCATACGTCGTAAGTCATGTTCACACACACAACTTTAGGCCAAACTAGATAAGGCGAACTAGATGAGGTGAACTAGGCGTGAAAGTGTGTCGTGTCCCCACATGCAGTACTTGGGGTGGTTTAAGGCGGAAATCGATATCTGCGCATGAGCAAGTCCATACTAACCAGCACCAGTTTCGGTTAGTCGACGTCACCATGAGAGAGTGTGGGTTCGACCTAGATATGTATCGACTGAATCGTATTGTTTTGGAACAGTCAAAACTTCTGCTGGGCAGTGAAAACCTAAAAATAAATGATGACAAAAATATCTGTGCACAGCTAGCAGTTTCATAGACCAATTTATATAATATGCGCTTTTGATCGACCGGAAAATCAACAAACTCAGGTCTCGACTGCGAATGCGTGTGACGTGCTTAAGCCGCCTCAAGTAAACCGCTACCGTCCACACAAGCAAGATGGGCCGACTTAAGCTAGTTCGCTTAAAGCTGCACAGTCCGATGAAATATCACATTTTCAAAACCAAACCAATTATCTAGATTTGATTTTGCATATCTAACTTAGATACTGATGCACTTATTAAGCATTTGGTTCTGTGTAGAAGGCAATACTGAGTCAATTTAACAGAACCTGTTACTGCAGAAGCTTTTGGCAAGCTTGCCAAAACTAATTTTCCATGTTTGCACTCAAAATACCACAAAAGTTTACCATTTAAAATGAAAGTAACTTTGAACTAATGTAAAGTAGATACTAGTGATCGAAATAATATATTGATCTCAGAAAAACTACAGAAATTCAAAACCATCGGACTATGCAACTTTAATCTAGACCATCTTGTGACGTGGTGTACTTGAGGCGAACTAGATGAATCGACTTAGCCCTAATTCGCTTCAGCGTCGCGTCCACACGGCCAATGTGAGTCGAACTAGTTGAGGCGACCTAACGCCCGTGTGAACACGGCTGTAGTGTGACAGGGCCTTTTTTTCATATACCCACCGGCACCGCATGGTCACCGTCTGGGCCCGTATGCATGGAGCGGTGCTAGCTGCATGTGGTGTTATACCTCTAACTCCGGGTATGTATCCCCGGTTATCTGCGGCGTCGAGAACTATGTCACGCCGTATGCATGGAGGCCTACACGGGTTGAGTTAGCTAAACGTGAATCTATTTATAGATTTGGGAAATCCCTCTGCGTTTGTAGCCATATATTAGGCTCAAATCTATTCAATGCGACCATATTTGACAGAATTACATACGCAATAAGTGAAATTTAAGCAAATTAACCCTAAAAACGAAGCGATATCAATGCTGCCGCCGTAACGGCGGCGATATTAATAGTTATATTTTCGAATCGACGAACGTAAAGTAAACAAATCGCCGCCGCCGCTGCATCGACGTCACTTTCCATACTGGCAGCGGCGGCGGTTTGTTTACTGTAGCTTCATCGATTCGAAAATATAACCATTAATATCGCCGCCGTTACGGCGGCAGCATTAATATCGCTTCGTTTTTAGGGTTAATTTGCTTAAATTTCACTTATTGCGTATGTAATTCTGTTAAATATGATAGCATTGAGTAGATTTGGGTTCCATGCTGACACTAACCTAACACTAACAACGCTGTAAACCTGCTATGAGCAGAGTTAGAATTTCCGAGTTTAAACGCTCGGTGTTAGGGCTAACACTGCTCCATGCATACAAACTTTTCGGCCTTAAACCAGAAATCCCTCCTTAAACGCGTTTTGACTCGGTAAGACCGCTCCATGCATACGGGCCCTGGTGTGGACGATGCTGCGACCGTAAAGGGGCTGTCACATTAGGTTTTTTTGCGGGAGCGTACGGCGGCGTAGGCGCGTTATGTCATATACGTCGGCATACGCCACCATACGCTACGCATACGCTACACATAGGCCGTCATGTGCCGGCGTATGCCGTTGTACGCCGCCATACGCTTTCTCCCATCCGTCCGTCCAAATTTTGTTGTGCATGCTAAAAAAATCTCGACCTATGGGAGCGTATGGTTCATACACTACTCATACACCAGTGTATGCTCCTCGTATGCCAGTGTACGCTCCTCGTACGCTAGGTTACGCATATGCTCAACTTGCGTCACCGGCGTATCTCTAGCATATGTAGCGTACGCATAACCTACGAGTTACGTATGGGAGCGTACTCCTAGCGTATGCACAGCGTATTCCAAGCGTATGCCATAGGTCTCGACATTGATCTTGACTCATACGCTATGCATACACTACGCATACGCTACGCATACGCTACGCATATGCTACGCATACGCTACGCATACGCTACGCATACGCTACGCATACGCTACGCATAGGTTCCATATGCCAATCAAAACCGTCAAAAATGTCACAGTACGCTCTCATACGCTCCTTGTACGCTCCTCATAGGTTCCACATACACTCAAAACCACCCGAGAGGTCACCAAAGGTCATGATAGGCTGGCACGCGCAGCTTTTACGTAGGTTTTCAATACGCTCCTGCCATACGCCGTAATGTGACAGGGCCTTAAGCACGCCTTAAGCACGCCTTAACGCATTTGTGACCGAGGCATAATTACAGAACATGCATGTATAATACAAATAATTAAGAGAGACAAGTTTTAAATATATCATTTAAAAAAGTAATAAGTAAAGTTATACCACACTCCACTGCATGCTTGGGCAAGGCTTGGTGGTATTTGCGCAAGCGCTTTCGTAACATCCGGGCGATAATAGAAGGAAATTAGGAGGTTCCTTCTCGCTCTGTCAGGAGCAAGAGGAGGTTTATTTACTAGTAGGGCCTACTTGGTAAGTAAGGCGATTAACATTTCATCTAATTCTAATTGTGGTCACATGGAGATCGAGTGTATGTGCTAGAAATCTTCAAAGTTGGTACAGAATGGGCAATATTTGGATACATTCCACGCCTGGTTGACAATGACTGGTCACTGGTTGACAATGACTTCTTATCCATAGACTGTCTAACTATGGCATAGACAGTCCATAGTTAGTGATAGTAAATAAATAGGCAGTGTAGAGCTCTATGTCGTATGTGCGAATAATGCCGATCGCCGCAAAGCGGTTCGGCAGCGACGGTAATGCTAACCTCATTCAGCGGTCGGAGCTGCTTTGCAGTTTGCGGTAGGCGTTATCTTTCAGTTGGCCAAAACTTCCAAAAGGAGGGTTTTCTAGTTACAATTTAGCTCTTGTTTTTATAACGTACATAACATGTTGCCGGTGTCGCAGTTTCAGCGCCCGGTCAGTTTCAGCGCCTGGTCGGTTTCATGCGCATGCGTCAAAATCTAACATCATCGTCACTAACCTTATAAATTTAATATAATGTTTTTGGTAAAGATGTTTTCTACATGTGTACAAAGCAATTTGTTTCTAGGTGGTGTGGTTTTAGAGATATATCACTTTTCCTGTATTTTCTGTATGAAGATTGCTCGCGACCATTGACAATGCCTTGAGTTTGACGGTACGCGCAGTGCAAAACCTTAGTTTTATTCAAAATTAATACAAATCAAGAACCCTAACCTTATAAATTTAATACAGTCTTTTTGGTAAAGATGTTTTCTATATGTGTACCAAGCGATTTGTTAATAGGTCGTGTAGTTTTAGAGATATTTCACTTTTGCTGTATTTTCTGTATGAAGATTGCTCACGACCATTGAAAATGCCTTGAGTTTGAGTCTATACGGGCGGTGGAAACTGACCAGGTGCTGAAACTGCGACACTGGTAACACGCATAATTCAAAGCCCTGACCACGGGCCCCATAGTTATGCCCCAGTGACACGACGCCTGCGTTCGCTTACGATCGATTCACAAGCATTTTGCAATTAAATTACAACCATCTTACGACTAATCGCCGAGTGCTCGACGAGCGATCGCCGACCATTTTGGTCGCAAGGAGGTTGTCGCTGCAGCACCGACAATCTCCTAGCGACCTCTGACGTCTCCACCTTCATTGCCATATTTGGAGATGCGATGTGGCATGTGGCCGTTGGTAAGTAATGATGATGTCACAATGTTGCCTCGGGCATTATTGTCGACATGGCTACGTATTAAAATAGTTTGTAACAAATTGTTTCATTTTTGTTGCAAGGAACTCGCAGGCTTTTTGGTCTCCAAGTGACCGCTGGCGAACGCAGGTCGTCATGTGGCTGGGGCTTTAGATACCAAATGCAGTATAGCATTCGGTATCCCGGGCGAGTCCATTTACGGTTGCCCGACCACCCGTTAAAAATCATTCGTCACCGTATCACCGAGCTGCAAAGACCTGGGTGAATACACAGTGAGAATTTAAAACCAACCCACCATCCCATCTAAATACCTTCATTGTAGGGCTGAGAGTTAGATGGTCCAAGTCCTAATTTGTCTGCCAGTATGAATCAGTGTGATCGAAGTGTGCCCGGTGTGCTTCCGGAGTATGACAGTGATCTCCCCCTAGCTGATGTCTTCTGTCTTCAATTTCAAGAAAGCGTCTGAATATCTAACTACCGATTAATTATAATTGCATAGAGTAAATCTAGTCATTGAACCCTGCATATAACTTATAAGTAACTTGGATAGTCAGGCTTAAGCATCTCTTCTGGGTTGTACTATCACAGAAGATAGAATAGATTAATAAGCTACTAGGTAATCTCTACTGACTGACCAAGCTTTGAAATATGTTAGCTAGTCATAGTGAGATTGATGGCTACGTAAAATTTATTAACCCTGATTAATAAATTTATTGGCACAAAAAAGTAAAATCCTGTGTCTGGTTTTGAATTATAGATGATCATGATAGAGCACAAATTTCTCTCGATCCTCGTTTTTTAATTGTTCCAATCGGACCAGTATCAGTTTCAAAAGTGGATGGTTGAATTTCAAGTTCTACTTTTCTCCACAAAATCTTCATCAAATCAGCCAAAGGGGATTAAATTATCTCCTCAAACTATGAAATTTTGTTCCTTCATTAGTTGTCTACATGTGAAATTTTAAGGAAGTTTGATCTATTCCGAAGGGAGATATTTGATCTGCAACCCTTTAACTTTTGCTGGCACTCTCACCTCTGCCTTGTGCTACTTGGCATTCACACCTCGGCATGGCTTATGTCCTGCTGATTTTGGGTCACAACTTTTGGTTGGTTTACTATACAACAAAGGGCCCCATAATTAGGCATATTTTTCAAGTTCAAATCGATGTAACTTTCTTTACATTAGAAAGATTATATTATGATTACCATGTTTAAGGTCTTCAAGCTCTTTCCATTTGTATATGTTCCATTGAGATCAAATGCATTCTTAAAAATGCTCTCATAGCTACGGGTATGTGAGCCATATTCGTAGCCTGCCGGTCTAGACGTACGGCAGTGACTGCGCATGCACCTTAGTTCCTCACCTATCTTTAGTTTCCGTGGCTACGCATATGTGAGCAACTACCCTAACTATCACAGTAATTTGTGATTTTTGGTGCTCTGAAAGCAAATTTCTCTATTTCTATTAAATAGTTCAGATCTTTCTCTACAATTTCACATTCAGCTTTTTTTTTTATCAGCCAATTGGAAGTTCTTGGATTTATTTCGTGAAAATAGTTTTTGAGGCCGTGATCCAGTACGGCTACCACTGGCACTGACACTCAGAATATCCAAACTTTCACTCTTTCACTATTATCTCTGCTTTTTAATCCTTTCAGAGAAAATTGCTCTTAGGTTAAATTAAATACTTCAGATCTTCCTCTTCAATCGCACATTAAGATCTTTTTAATCGACCCAATGAAAGCTTTAAAATTTATTTTGCAAAAATAAATGCTCCGCAAAGACATATCATTGCTGCAGCACAAATTACTACGTTGTTTTAGCCTTCACGAGTGCTAGTTGCCAGTGCTGTGACGCCGAAACGCGTAGGGCAAAACTTTGATTTTATTCAAAATTAATAGAAATACATAACAATTTGGCATAAACATATATGTACACATGCAATATAATGATCTGATGAATATATCTAAAGACAAAATGAGCTGAAACTAGCACATTTCATAGCTGCACATCCATATTGCTCAACGTCAACAGTGTAAGTGGCAAATTTCAAACGGATGCACGCACATTTCGCGAAACACATGCACGCGCATCCTCACGTACGCCTAGGCCGTGCGGCTACGCGTACGGCTCATACGCCTAGACACTACGTAGTAAATACGCTG
>JASIRB010004234.1:0-18870 GCA_030323885.1 Branchipolynoe longqiensis
CCAGATAGGGAATGTGAATTGCAGACCAGTAGTCCGTTGCCCTTGGTACCCCGTTCAAAGTTTGGTACTGTAATTTCTGATGATTTTGGGGAGAGACTACACACGTCGCCTAACATTTGTGGGGTTAAACGCAAGTACCCCTTTAGTCCGTTCTGTGGCGCCACCAGTCCAAAATTATATATTGCAGGTCAACATTCGTCAGTTTTGCATGATTTCGATGTTATTGGTGGCACTGATCACTTTAAATAGTTTAATGATAACATTAGGAAACTGGATCATAACTGTCAATCATATAAGAGAGGACTTTCCCAGATAGACGTTGATTTCAAGTTAGATCTGCAACTGACACCACTGGTGACGACTAAGCAACTGGCTGGGTTCCATCGCCGTGGTTGCTATGGTGGTGGAAAAAAATGCACCCTCCACTGCTTGCTAGGGCTGGACAATGTACTCCTTTGATAATGCTTGTCAGCATCGTGGATGCACTACCACCGGTGGGAGTGTTGTTTTCCCAGCATGGATGGCTCTGCGCCTCAATACAACCCTACAGCTAGTCCTGCCACTAGCTTAATTAATGTTTTCCCTCTCAGTTCATTTCCATGCCAAGCATCTGGGTTACACCTTCCTGTTGTACCTTTACATGATTTAGTTAACTTAGATATTCAAAAGTTGCATGGTGTGAACTCTACTTCTATTAGTCATTCTTCAGACTTTAAAAGTCCTCGTTGTGTTAGCAAGAACACCTGCGGTGGCTGTCGTTCCACTGCCTGGGAGGCCCCGCTGGCTCCAAAATACTGTTTAAAAAATAAATTGGGTAGATCGAAAGGTATAGTCATACCCATTAATCAAGTCAGTTCTGAAAATGCAGTTTTATCTGATTTAATGTTGCCTGTTAGACCTTTCATAAATGTTACAAACGTTTCAAATGTTAAATTATTGTCTCAACATGACTGTTTAGAATTGGACACTATCACTGTGTGCTGGGTTTAGGCAACCTTGTTGTGATACCCTCCTGCGTTGTGTGGAGGATACGGGACACCTATCCCAGTTCATTGGGGCAATACACCGGTTTCCGCCTTTCTCCTCTGGCATGTAAGTTTTACAAATTTACGCAATGTGTTGAGTAAGATATTCACTGAGATAATGCCAATGGATAATATTGTCCAAAATTTTACTTCAACATTCAAATTAGAAACCTTAGTCCGATGCGAATCTTGACCTATGGTCAATTACCAATTGATGCACTGGTGGTGGACTTACAGGCGCAATTGTGTCTTTAATTCGATGACCATCATTTAGTGAAAGTTCCCGTTTGGCCTGAAGGGATTTGTCCATCTCTATCCCGGTGTTTAGGATACCCTCTTGAATGTCTCTAATGTAATTGTACTACTTTGCCTCTTTCAGAATGACTGCACTCCAGTTTTGAGAACGATTGTTGAAGATTCATCCATACCTGTACAGTATAATATCAGTGCACGAGTGACCATATCATATAATTGAACAGTTATAGTAATTCTAATCTTGGTAATGTACTTAGCTGTAAGTCAGGGTTATATCATTTTATGTTTTGGCTTATAATTTATTTAGGTTATAAACATATTAAGTAGGTTTAATTGAATATTTGATCAGACGGGAAGGCCGAATGAGTTGAGCTGTTTTGGGAGATCGGGGGATTCAAACCCTGGTCGAGTGAAACCAATGCTTAAAAATATATGCCTGTCGCTTCCTAGCCAGGTACTCAGCATTATTAGGATAGGGCAAGGACTGATTGGCTCAGTGTCAGGGTCATGTGACTGAGTGGGATATCAGGTCATGGTACCAGCGGGCTGATCTCCCAGTGGGACAGCACTATAAATTCACCATGAGTGCACACTGTCACAAGTCGGTACCCGTCCTGATATGCCCTTAGATGTTGCTAGGACATAAAATACCAACAAAACCAAATTGAATATCTCCAATGTGTATCTAAAATGCTTACACAATCTCATTGTTTTTATCCCGTCGAGGAGCCCTATCTCGATGTTTATTATAATCAATGGCTGCCACTAAATGTCTTGCTCAGTAGGCAGGGTACCTATTAATACATATAGCACAAGTATATTATAATATGCTATGTTGTTAGAAGCGTATCTGATAACCAAATTCACATAACATAGTTTATTGTAATTGGTGCAAATGGGTGGGTTCCTATTATGTTTCATTGCTAGGGATGGACAGCAGCTGGGCCGCCTCACTCCCAGTCACCCTCCCGGCCTCACCCCACCCCCTCCATGGTGGATGAGACATGACATGTGGAGCGACTCACTCCCCTCCACACGGGCATACACACTCCCACACACACACTGTCGCATGCTGCGCACACACATGCGCTAGCACACACCTGCGGTAGCACACTTGCAAATCAGCAACCAGCACCCACACACCTACTCATTCAACTTACCAACCCGCACTACAGCTCAGTCAACAAAAAGACTGAATTAAACAAAGCTTCATAAATTAATTTCAGACAATAAGTTCAGATTTAGATGTCATATAATCAGTAAATTAATAACTAAACAACTCAACCATCAACACAGACAGTTATTCATCTATGTAGTATACATGGGAGGAAATACTAAACTATTAAACAAACTACAGGTGCTACAAAATAGAGCCCTCAAAGTATGCCTTCAGGTGAACAAAAGATATCCCACAATCGAATTACACAAAAAATGCAATGCAACACTACTAACAAGTAGAAGGGAAACGCACCTCAAAATACTGGCACACCATTACACCACAAAACCAGGCTACACAGCAACCCCCCGTAGGGACACCAGGCAAATGGCAGCCCCAGTGCTACTGACAGCAATAAGTAACACCAAAATTTATGAGAGAAGTGTACTGGCCATGGCGGCACATGCCTGGAATAATCAACCCACACAACAACGGGCAATCGAAAGCATGGACCAATATAAAAGGTCCTTAAAGAAAACATAATACACAACCACCTACTGAAGAAACAATATCTCACCTGATCTTGGGCGCAGTCACTGCTTGCTGTGTTCTGGCACAAAAAGCAAAAGACCGGCCAGAAAAGATGGTAGATATTACAAATACGGAAACTAGCCCTACTAAGTACTAAGGACTGTCACCATAGGGCGCAGTCCGTCTGGGTATGTGTACTGGCACAAACCAAAGCAGAACCAGGCAGGCCACGGTCATGCATCCGAATCACCCTGAAATACGAAATGGCTAACCATACAACACAGCCATCCCACCTAGTCGCAGTCCTGAAGGGTCCAGGGGAGTTCTGGCACACTGGTGTACTATCTAAGGACAGGGCATGGGTGAAAGGATGCTGTAATAAACCACAATGGGATGGGATCCTCTCCCACAGGCCTGTATGTCATCTGCGTAGATGTACATAGTAGGCTAAGTTATCATATACAGGTTAGGAAAAAACTTGAAAATTAAAAAAAAACTAATATAGAAACTACTAACACCCAAAACCGCAAAGGTTGGCCCGAGAAAAATCAGGTAAAGACTCCTGAGTGCGGGACCAGACCAATCCAGTACCACAGCTGTCCAGCGTTGAAAACAAGCACCCTCACGGGAGCTTATACGTTATGGGCAGAATAAAAAACTTGTCACAAACAAAAACAAAAAAACAAAAAAATTCATATAATAATTCCATACAGCAAGCGGACAACTGAGCAGATGCTTTTATATAAACATCATTATATATATATTCTCATATGGTATTATGTAACATGTGTACATTGTTCATTTACCTCCTGCTCATCCTCATTTAATTTGTTATGGTATGTATGCATGAAATAATGCCATGTCTGCTGAGGGGCGAGCACTATAATAAACTCACACCCTCCACATCAGGCTCCCTCGTTGTCTGTCCCTGAGAGCAATGATGTCTTTTATAATTACTACGTGGAAAATGCAATACCAGCAGTAGCTTATTTTGGATTGATTAACTCTCATCAAAACGAAGGTTATCTCTTTTTCATTTCTGAAATAATGACAGAAAATATACAGATTTAATTATTCAGTCACATTGTATAATTTGAGCACACATGAAGGAGAATCTTTTTGAGCAATACATTTAGACGTGATGGTGAAAAATCTCCAGATGTCCTGTGTGCCTAGAACGAAAAAAACACATATTATAAGCTGCAGTCTGAAGAAAGCAGAATAGAAAGATTTTATTCTGCATATCCACCCCCCAATAGCTGATGTCTACTTTTTGTGCTGGGGGGGGGGGTCGATAAAGAAACAAAATCTGCATATCCAAGTTAGATACTGATGCATTTATCCAAGTTAGCACATAGTAAATATTTAGAAGCATAGAAATGATTTAGTAAATCTTAACTTTAAAAAAGTGACTGGTGTGTTGTCCTAACTAGATGGCATAATTGGGTATAATCAACAGGAATGGTACATACAAATAATTACCTAAAGTTTGTGTAGTGATGGGCCACACTCAGAAAGTAAATATGTATAAGCATAGAAATGATTTAGTACATCTTAACTTTTAAAATCTTGGAGCAGGTAGAGTCATTTGTGTATCTGGGCCATTTAATTACTAGTGATGGCGGATGTGAAAGAGAGATTAAACGGAGAATAAACATTGCCAAAACAACATTTCTAAAGATGCAGAAAGTACTAACATCTAGAGACATAAATATAAAAACAAGACTCCGACTGCTAAAATGCTATGTGTGGTCTACACTTTTATATTGCTGCGAGACATGGACTTTGAAGAAAGCAATAACAACAAAGCTCGAGGCATTTGAAATGTGGCAATACAGAAGAATGTTAAAAATTCCATGGACAGCAATGATAAGCAACGTGGAGGTCCTAACAAGAATGAAAATAAAGAGACAGATAATACAAACGATCAAAAACAGAAAAATTAAATACTTTGGCCACATGATACGACACCAGGAATCACAGAGAAGAATACTGGAAGGGAAGATAGAAGGGAAAAGACCAAGAGGGAGAAGGAGAACAACATGGATGGACAACATCACTGAGTGGACAGCAATGAGCTATGCGGAATGCGTGAGAGGAACGAATGACAGGAAGAGATGGAGGTCCATTGCAGCCAACCTTCTTCGAGAAGACGGCACCCATTGATTGATTGATTGAACTTTAAAAAAGTGACTGGTGTGTTGTCCTAACTAGATGGAAAAATTGAGTATAATCAATAGGAATGGTACATAAAAATAATGACACAGGAGGCACAGTATGCAGGCTGAGTGGTTTTAAATACTAATCTCAATTCCACACTAGACAACACCTCCAGCACAAACAGTTATTTAGACCTAACTGCCCCGCAAATATGGTGGAAGAGATTGATTGTAGACTAGGCAGAGGCATGCATTTTGTCCACTTAAACTGCCAAAGTGCCTACAACAAAATTGACAGCATTAAACTACACTTAGATATATGTAAATTTGATTTGTTAACACTATCAGAAACATGGTTTCATGAGCTGCATAGTGACCAACTACTAGAGATTAGTGGGTACAGGCTTGTGAGAGAGGATAGAAAAACACTGACCAATACACAAATACAAAAGAGCGATAGAGGTGTTGCAATATACACACACAAAAAACTAAACTCTGAACATAAACCATAACAAGAAGCAAACAGATCAGATGCAAACATTGAATTAGTATGGACACTAATAAAAAATGAGAAACAATCTAACATAGCTGTAGGGAGTCTATATAGACCGCCAAATGAAGCCATGGAAGACTTCATCGCCCAACTGAAGACATCGCTAGAAAGTGTCGAAACTAATGAAGGCTGAGATATTCTTACTAGGGGACTTCAATATAAACTACAAAACAAACAACAAAAACAAACACTCACCAGAGAACTAAATCAAAAGTAGAGGGCTACAGCAAAAGATTAATGAGCTAACAAGACTTGGAGAAAGCAGCTCGATAATAGACCTAATAATAAGAGACTCAAATCATGCCCACACGTCAGGGACAAGAAACTGGGGCATCAGCGATCATGAGTTGATATATGTTACTAGAAAGAAAATAAAAACAAAAAACAAAACTACTCCCCGTATGGGTAGATCATACAAAAACTACACGAAAGAGGCATGAGAAGATCATCTGAAAGAAAAAATTAAATTGCCACTTCAAACTGACATAGGTGTAAATGACCAATGGGACAACATTAGAGAAGTCAGAAAGCATCTCGACACCACCTGCCCAATAAAAAAACTTAAAATCAAAAACAACCAAGACCCATGGGTAACCCCAGAATTAATCAATCTAATTATGGACAAATATAAAACAGGCAGATTAGCTAAATCAAGCGGGCGACTACTAGACATGGAAAACTACCATAAAACAAGAAATCGAAGCCAGAAATCACTGGGAAAAGCAAAAAAACAGTACATTGTCAAACAGGACCAACAATGGGGGAAAAACTCATATAAATTCTGGAACAACGTGAAAATACTAACACCAACCAATAAAAATAAAGAATCGATTACCCTATACAACAACGAGGGAATGGAAATCAACAACAGTGATGCTGCTAATATAATGAACAAGCATTTCTCTACCATAGGCAATAAACTATCCAAACAGTTCAACTCAAACTTGACCACAAAAGCAACAATTAAACAGAGACATTGCAGATTGCACAACTACAATAAAAGAGATAAGTGAACTCATAAAATTAATTGACTGCAACAAGCCTCAGGCATTGAAAATACCTCAAGTATAGTATTGAAAGATGCATTCGGATGCATCCCAGATGTTATATGTGAGCTATACAACAAATCATTCACAGAAGGTATTTCTGTGGACTGCTGGAAACTAGCCAAGGTAACACCGCTCCACAAAGGATGGGATAAACAGATACTAGGCAACTACAGACTGATCTCTGTACTCCCACTGCCTGGTAATCTGATGGAAAAAATAATGCATAGACATTATGGACCACCTAAATGAACACAAAATATTAAACAGTAAACAGGGTGGTTCTAGACAAAACCATTCGACAATAAAAACAATTGCTAACTTAATAACCGATATTGCAAACAGCATCAATAAAAAGAACCTAGTGGGGGCAGCGTTCATAGACTTCAACAAAGCTTTTGACATGGTAGACCGCCCCCATCCTAAGGAGTAAACTAACCCAAATGGGAATAACGGGAGTAACAGGAGAATGGCTAGCAAGCTATCTAGAAAATCAAAAGCAATGCACCGCGGTAAATGGATCCATATCCAATGATGAAAAAATAACTTGTGGAGTTCCCCAAGGGTCAGACGTGGGGCCACTTCTCTTCCTCATATATATTAATGATCTTAACAATTGGGTAGAAATTGAAAACATCCAACTATATGCAGAAGATACGGTGGTGTATGCCGCAGGCAAAACAACCAAAGAAATAGAAACAAAACTAAGTCTAACACTAATAAAGGTCACTGAGTGGTGGCAACTAAACAGGATAACCATAAACAACAGCAAATCGAAAAAAGTACTATTTGTACCAGGCTAATGAGTAATGAAAAAATAAAGTGTCTTCTGGCAAACACCAAACTAGAACAGGTAGACAACTACAGATACCTGGGAGTGGATCTAGAGGCACCTAAATTATGACCTCTGCATAACAAATACTTTCAAAAAAGTAAACCTATACTTGATTTAAGCCTCAGTCACACTATGGCCAATGTTTACTTGCAAGCACCTTATGACCAAAAAGCCGGTGACCTCCTTGCGATAAAGCAAAAACCTAGTCGCCGACTGGTCACCAACCGGTCGCTGACCGGTCGCCGATGTCTAGAAGGGTTGGTCAGCGACCAGAATTCTGACACGCCTGACACAGTGGTCGCCGAGTGGTCCATGACCATACTGGTTGCAAGAAGGTTGCAGTTGCTGCAGCTGCAACCTCCTAGTGAGAAAAACAGCCCAAAATGCTTGGCGACCGCAAAATGCTTGCAAAACGGAAACAGTCGCAAATAGTGTGACTTGGGTATTACCTACCAGGAACCGGTTTACCTCTCCATTTGCATTCTCTGAAGAATACCAGAAGTGACGGATTATATCTGTACACCATGGCTTCAACTCAGGATGACTGCTGGCTACCTGAAATAAGATGTGTGTGGCAGAGTTTGATATAGTTCATTCCTGGGGATGGGGTTTGTGAACTTGTTGGCAGAGGTAATATTAGTTATTTCTGTAGTACACTCCTGAAATGTCTGATCCAGACTATATAAAGAGGCTTTGGTCACTGTCACATGTCGCTATATATATATAATAATTCTTACGTTATCTTAGGTACAGGATAGAGATAGAGATAAGTATAATAGAGATAAGTATAATAGAGATAGAGAAAAGTATCCGATATGAGTTGGGAGTAACTTAGACCCAAACAAAGGTGATGAGCGAGCGGCAAGGGCCAGCAGCAAGGAGTGAGGGCTAGGAAGGGAAGCCAACCGCTGCGAGGAGGTTGGCGACCCAAAGATCATCGGCAATGCGATCCTGGAGAGGGACGCGCAAGTACAGGTACGCACAATATCTCGCCCAGTCGCTTTATTTGGGTCCCAACAATACAATTATAACCATATTCTAACTCCCTACACTGACCACCTCCCTAAATGGACCACTTAAGGTTGGACCCGATGTCGGTTGATTTATAGAAGTTTTATTGCATGTATATATATAACTTCTATATACTTGTATATACGGGTGTAGGTAGAGCGCGGGCACTTCCTTATATGTGTATATATATATTATAGGTGAACCTGTTGAATTCCGGTAAATCCCGCCAGGTGAGGCATTGGCACTGCGGTTCCTACACTACTGGTCGACGCAGGGGCTGAGTCACTGCTTGTCGATAAGGCACCGAGTGGACACCTGTGCTTGTTGATTTTTATATATATATACCTATATATATATATGAAACATTTCCCTAAGATTAACTGGCTATTTATTTCTATAATTGCTCCCATTTGTTTAGAATATGGCTTTTAATCCTAACCCACCATGATCAATATGACAAATTAAGGGTAGCTTTAGTTGGGGTTACTATTGTGATGTATAAATAGGTTTGTTGAATCTTACATTGTTGAGATGTTTTGACAGATTCTTTGCAGCATGCCATATATCCCACTGACGGGTGATTCCTGATATTTCAGTGCCTACAAGTTATAATATCATAGTAAAAGTTAAATTGAGTACAGCATTGAAGGATACACATTAGCATTTTTCATATTATTTTGGTGACTACACCTAATGGTAACCCGTAAGAGCTTTAGAAGTATACTTTAAAGAGTTGCATGATCTTCCTATTCAATTTGGTATTTCCTTGTGAACACGAATAACCAAATGGTTTTATAAACCTGATATCTGTAACCCAAAACGGGTTCACTTTATGATAAGTAAAAACATTAACTGCAGCTCAACGACTCATAGTCCTATTTTTCTAAGACAAAAATAAGCTTTTCATGTTTCATTTTATTATTGCAGTTGCCAATTCTTTGCATCCCCTTATAATTAATTGGGAATTTTATATTTCAAAGTGTTGCAGTGTAAGAAGTTCTTAGGCATCCAGCAAGCAATTTGTCAGTGGGCATCTGTCACCAATTCTGTGAGTTATACCAGCATTCTGAACTGCTGCCAAACACTTCACAAGTCCAACCTTCTCCATATTAGTTGATTTGCCTCCCACTTCTCTCTTGTCCACTACTTGCAGCTCCAGGATTGTATAGCTGTCATGTTCCATCAGGGAATATGTGAGGAACTTAGCACAATACGCAGGGGAATCATTCCTACCATCACCTAGAAAATACTTGATTTAGGGATATATTTATATATGTTAAATTCTGGCTAACAATTATTGTAATTTACCTAACAATTTCAAAATAAATCACTTGTACTTAACAAATTATTCTGTCTGCAAATATCATAATTGAGGTGGGTGGGTCCAAACCTATTAAGTAGTGGAGATTATTTTATAGCCATTTCATTCTAATGTAACAGCATAACTCTGTTCGCAATTGACCACTGTCATGTATGGCTGACTGGTAGGTTTTTAATGACAATAAAATAAATTAAAACAATCTATAATGTTGTGGATGATTAAGGTTACATAATAAGAACTAGCATATAGATGACAGATTTGGCCTGAATTAATTAATTTAATCAAAAGAAATAAAAGAAAAGTTATAAAATACTGATAATCATTACTATTTGAATGATATATATCATTGGAAAGTCATTAATCTTTTGAGTGGAACACATTAACATCTACAAACCTGCCACAACAACTGGAATGTCCTTGAACTGACTCTGTAGTTCTTGCTTCAGGAGTCATCTATGGCCAGGATTACACACATGCTCTGAAGGCGGTCATATGTTGACAGGCTGGGTGTGGCAATATTCAAAAGTTTAAGGAGAAGAGCAATTTTGGTAAAATTGTTGCCACTAAGAATTATGTTGATGACTTCAAATTCTCCTGGGTCAACGTTGGGAGCAATGGCTCTGCAGGTGACGCTCAAGTCTTCAACCGTTCAGAACTGAAGCAGTACATAGAAGAGGGACGACTTGGTATTCCCAGTGCCGAACCACTACCCCATAATGAGCGTGATATGCCTTTCTTCATAGTTGCTGATGATGCGTTCACGCTGAGAACGTGGTTGATGAAACCGTTCTCCAAGCGACACCTAACAATTCCGGAAAGAATCTTCAACTACCGACTGTCCAGGGTGCGCCGCATCGTGGAAAATGCATTTGGGATTCTAGCTCACCACTACTAGTGCCTCCTAACAACCATGCGACAGAAGCCAGCGACAGTTATGTCGATAGTGTTGGCATGTATCTGCCTACATAATCTGACGCGGATGCGGTACGCAGCTCGTCACAATGCAGAGATGGACCAGGAGGACAGCAATCACAACATCAGAAAATGTACCCAAACTGATCATGTTGAAATGGCGCTGTTAAAAACCATAACATAATTTGCCACAATAAATCCTTAATAATTATTCAAAGTCTACCGAGTCGGGTTATTTTAATTGTAAAATAATATTGGAATATATATATACTCAGCGGTCACCTTACAAATGCTGCACAGGAACAGTAATGTGACCACATGCACTGGCGGCGCAAGCACCGACAGCAAATTAAGGTAAGTGACCACATAATGCAGGCTGAGTAGTTTTAAATACAAATCCCAATTCCACACTAAAAACCACCTCCAGCGCAAACAGCTATTTCGACCTGACTGCCGCACAAATATGGTGGAAGAGATTGATTGTAGACTAGGCAGAGGCATGCATTTTGCCCATCTAAACTGCCAAAGTGCCTACAACAAAATTCATGATCATCATCATCATCATCATGCTGTCGGTCGCGATGCGACAAAGACTGCTTTCATTACTTGACTGCCGCTCTCCATTTAGCTCTCTGCTGTGAGAGTTGCGTCCATGAGTCGGTCTTAATGTCTCTCAGCTTCAGGTTTCTCTTGATGGTATACATTTCATGAAAGCTGCCTGCAAAAGTGTTGAAGTGCTGCTGGCTTTTGCAAGTTACCAGCGGCACTCTCTCGGGGAGCAAATAGAGGTTTCACACCGGCAAGAACATGTCAAGACAGGCGCAAAACTATTTGTCCCTGCAGTGGCTGGTCGGGAGATGTTGAGAGTTCCATACATCAACCGCCCTTAATGCTGCCACAGTGACATGGTTTTCTGTTTAGGGTTTGCTCCCTTAGCCTTCAGTTCTGTCAAGGACCTGTACCACAAGGCAGTGGTTTAGAACTCTGCAAGGCAGGGGCGTCAAACTTCCTGAGGTATTGCTATACCTGCATACCCAGCAAAATTGACAGCATTAAACTACACTTAGATATCTGTAAATTTGATGAGTTAACACTATCAGAAACATGGTTTCATGAACTTCATAGTGACCAACTACTAGAAATTGGTGGGTACAGGCTTGTGAGAGAGGATAGGAAAACACTGACCAATGCACAAATACAGAAGAAGGGTGGAGGAGTTGCAATATACACCAAAAAAAACCTAAACTCCGAACATAGGCCATTACAAGAAGCAAACAGATCAGACACAAATATTGAACTAGTATGGACACTCATAAACATGAAAAACAAGCTAATATAGCTGTAGGGAGTCTATATAGACCGCCAAATGGAAACATCGAAGACTTCATCGCACAACTGGAGACATCCCTAGAAAGCGTGTCGAAACTGACGAAGGCTGAGATATTCTTACTAGGGGATTTCAACATAAACTACAAAACAAACAACAAAAACAAACACTCACTAGAGAACATAATCAAAGGCAGAGGGTTAAAGCAAAAAATGAGTGAGCTAACAAGGCTTGGAGAAAACAGCTCGATAATAGACCTAATAATAACAGACTCAAATCATACCCACACCTCAGGAACAAGAAACTGGGGCATTACCGATCATGAATTGATATATGTTACTAGAAAGAAAATTAAAATAAAAAACAAAACTACTCCACGTATGGGTAGATCATACAAAAACTACACAAAAGAGGCACTAGAAACTCATATGAAAGAGAAAATTAAATTGCCATTTCCAACTGAGATGACCAATGGAACAATATCATTGGGGAAGTCAGAAAGCATCTGGGCACTACCTGCCCAATAAAAAAACTTAAAATCAAAAACAACCAAGACCCATGGGTAACCCCAAAATTAATCAACCTAATTATGGACAAATATAAAACAGGTAAATTAGCCAAAGCAAGCGAGCAACTACTAGACATAGAAAACTACTATAAAGCAAGAAATCATAGCCAGAAATCAGTGAGAAAAGCCAAAAGACGGTACATTGTCAAACAAGACCAGCAATGGGGGAAAAAGCCTCACAAATTCTGGAACAATGTGAAAATGCTAATACCAAATAATAAAAATAAAGAATGGATGGAAACGAGGGGATGGAAATCAGCAACAACATTGCTGCTAATATAATGAACAAACATTTTTCTACCATAGGCAATAAACTATCCAAACAGTTCAACACAAACTGGACCACGAAAGCGCCACAATTAAACACAGACATTGGAGATTGCACAACCACAATAAAAGAGATAAGTGAGCTCATAAAATCAATTGATTGCAACAAGCCTTCGGGCATTGAAAATACAAGTATTGTATTGAAAGATGCATTCGGATGCATCCCAGATGTTATATGTGAGCTATACAACAAATCGTTCACAGAAGGTACTTCTGTGGACTGCTGGAAACTAGCCAAAGTAACACCGCTCCACAAAGGAGGGGATAAACAGGTACTGGGAAACTATAGACCGATCTCCATACTCCCACTGCCTGGTAAACTAATGGAAAAAATGATGCGCGAAAAGGAAGAAGGCAAGGCGGAAGTGGAAAACAAGGCGTTTATTGGACGCCTCGGGAAAGAAGTCATAGCAGGGATCAATTACATACATGAGGAGCATACATCAATCAGCAAGCAGAGGAGCTCATGAGGAGCAGAAGCAAGGTCATAGCAGGGATCAATTACATACATGAGGAGCATACATCAATCAGCAAGCAGAGGAGCTCATGAGGAGCAGAAGCAAGATACAAAGAAAGGGGGTTCAGGAGGAGCAAATGTCTGAGAGGTAAAAGAGTTCAGGTGAGGGGGGGGGGGGGGCGCCGAGGAGCCCTCCACCAAAATAGAGGAGAGGGCTCGAGGCGCGCCCGAGGCGGGGGCCCGGAGTTGCAGGTCTGGGGTGAAGAAGTGGACGGGGCCTAGTGGACGGGGAGCGGGCGGCCAAAAAAGGGAGGCCCGCTCCTGGGGGCTGCGGGGAGGAGGTCCGGCGAGGGTCGAGCAGGGGGGCATCGAAGTCCTCAGGGCTGGGTGGGGGTGGGGGTCGGGGGTCGGGTCGGGCGGGTTGACGAAGGCGGTGTCGTGCAGTCTGTCTGATGGTTCCAGGGTGCCATGGCTGGGTGACATGGGTGACCAGGGTGACCTGGGGGCATGGGTGACCAGCATTCTGATGGTGACTGCGGCGAGAGCGTAGGCAGGGTGGCTGGAGATAGTTCCAGGGTGCCATGGCTGGGTGACATGGGTGACCAGGGTGACCTGGGGGCATGGGTGACCAGCAATCTGATGGTGACTGCGGTGAGAGCGTAGGCAGGGTGGCTGGAGATAGTTCCAGGGTGCCATGGCTGGGTGACATGGGTGACCAGGGTGACCTGGGGGCATGGGTGACCAGCAGTCTGATGGTGACTGCGGTGAGAGCGTAGGCAGGGGGTGGCTGGAGATAGTTCCAGGGTGCCATGGCTGGGTGACATGGGTGACCAGGGTGACCTGGGGGCATGGGTGACCAGCAGTCCGATGGTGACTGCGGTGACAGCGTAGGCAGGGTGGCTGGAGATGTTCCAGGGTGCCATGTCTGGGTGACATGGGTGACCAGGGTGACCTGGGGGCATGGGTGACCAGCAGTCTGATGGTGACTGCGGTGAGAGCGTAGGCAGGGTGGCTGGAGATAGTTCCATGGTGCCATGGCTGGGTGACATGGGTGACCAGGGTGACCTGGGGGCATGGGTGACCAGCAGTCTGATGGTGACTGCGGTGAGAGCGTAGGCAGGGTGGCTGGAGATAGTTCCAGGGTGCCATGGCTGGGTGACGTGGGTCACCAGGGTGACCTGGGGGCATGGGTGACCATGCTGCCCTCCACGGCTGCATCTGGGCGGCGTTTCGATCGGTGATCTCTGAGGGGTTGTCGGTAGTGGTGACGGGGTTGTCGGCATGGGTGTGGGTGAGGCGCCGGAGGTGGCCCCCCCGGGCCGGCCGGGGGGGGGGCGGCGGATCAAAAATCCGCCGAGGCAGCCCGGGTCTGTGCTCCCGGGGGTGGTGCTTGAGGTGGCGGGGGGGAGAAACGGTCCGAGGTCCGAGGTGACGGCCAACGGTCCGAGGTGAAGGCCAAAGTAGGAAAATCCGCCGAGGCGGCCGGGCTCGGCGAGGCGCCTCCCGGCGTGCCCGAGGAGGGGCCCGGCGTGGCCGCGGCGGTGGTCCGGGCTCCCTTCCGCGGTGCTTGAGGTGGCGGGGGAGGGTGCGCCCCCCCGGCGACGTGTGCCCGAGGTGCTGGGATGGGCGGTGTGCTGTACGCCGTCCGCCGCCTCGGGGTGGGCGGTGGCGTCCCCTCGCTTCCGGGCATGATGCTGGTGTTGGAGCGGTCCGAGGTGGAGAACGGTCCGAGGTGACGGCCAACGGTCCGAGGGGCCCGGCGTGGCCGCGGCACTGGTCCGGGCTCCCTTCCGCGGAGCTCGAGGTGGCGGGGGAGGGTGCACCCCCCCGGCGACGTGTGCCCGAGGTGCTGGGATGGGCGGTGTGCTGTACGCCGTCCGCCGCCTCGGGGTGGGCGGGGGCGTCCCCTCGCTTCCGGGCATGATGCTGGTGTTGGAGCGGTCCGAGGTGGAGAAACGGTCCGAGGTCCGAGGTGACGGCCAATGGTCCGAGGAAGGGCCCGGCGTGGCCGCGGCGCTGGTCCGGGCTCCCTTCCGCGGTGCTCGAGGTGGCGGGGGAGGGTGCGCCCCCCCGGCGACGTGTGCCCGAGGTGCTGGGATGGGCGGTGTGCCGTACGCCGTCCGCCGCCTCGGGGTGGGCGGTGGCGTCCCCTCGCTTCTGGGCATGATGCTGGTGTTGGAGCAGTCCGAGGTGGAGAAACGGTCCGAGGTCCGAGGTGACGGTCAGCGGCCCGAGGTGAAGGCCAGAGGAAAAAGGGCAGAGCGGCTAGGAGGCTGGAAGGCGAGTTGCTGAGAGAGGCCGGCGGGCGGCCTTATAAGGGAGGGCCGGAGGGCGAGGGAGGTGAGGTGTGAATGCAGCCGGGCCGGGGGAGGGCGAGGGAGAGGTGAGCAGCGGGCGTCGGGTGAGGCGTGAATGCTGCGCGACAGCGCGGGGCGGGGGAGGGTCTCTTCCTCTCCACGCATCAAACGCAATGCTCGCATTACGACCAATGCATAGACATATTATGGACCACCTAAATGAACACAAAATATTAAAGAGTAAACAGGGCGGTTTCAGAAAATACCACTCGACAATAAAAACAACTGCTAACTTAATAACTGATCTTGCAAACAGTATCAATAAAAAGAACCTAGTGGGTGCAGAGTTCATAGACTTCAGCAAAGCGTTTGACATGGTGCACCACCCTATCCAAAGGAGCAAACTAACCCAAATGGGAATAACGGGAGTAACAGGAAAATGGATAGCGAGCTATCTAGAAAACAGAAAGCAATGCACCACAGTAAATGGATCCATATCCAATGAGGAAAAGATAACTTGCGGAGTACCCCAAGGGTCAGTCCTGGGGCCACTTCTCTTCCTCATATATATTAACGATCTAAACAACTGGCTAGAAATTGAAAACATCCAACTATATGCAGATGACACTGTGGTATATGCTGCAGGCAAAACAACCGAAGAAATAGAAACGAAACTGAATCTAACACTAACAAAACTAATCGAGTGGTGCCAACTAAATAGGATAACCATAAACAACAGCAAGTCAAAAACAGTACTATTTGGTACCAGGCTAACAAGTAACGAGAAAATAAAGTGTCTTCTGGGAAACACCGAACTGGAACAAGTAGACAACTACCGATATCTGGGAGTGGATCTAGACAGACACCTAAATTATGACCTCTGCATAACAAATACTATCAAAAAAGTAAACCATAAAATATGGCTACTGGCTAAACTGAGATACTACATGACTGAAAACATGGCAATTAAAATATATAAAGGCATGATCCTCCCCTACTTTGACTATGGCGATGTAGTATACATGGGAGGAAATACAAAACTATTAAACAAACTACAGGTGCTACAAAATAGAGCCCTCAAAGTATGCCTTCAGGTGAACAAAAGATATCCCACAATCGAATTACACAAAAAATGCAATGCAACACTACTAACGAGTAGAAGGGAAACGCACCTCAAAATACTGGCACACCATTACACCACAAAACCAGGCTACACAGCAACCCCTCGTAGGGACACCAGGCAAATGGCAGCCCCAGTGCTACTGACAGCAATAAGTAACACCAAAATCTATGAGAGAAGTGTACTGGCCATGGCGGCACATGCCTGGAATAATCAACCCACACAACAACGGGCAATCAAAAGCATGGACCACTATAAAAGGTCCTTAAAGAAAACATAATACACAACCACCTACTGAACTTGATCTTGGGCGCAGTCACTGCTTGCTGTGTTCTGGCACAAAAAGCAAAAGACAGGCCAGAAAAGATGGTAGATATTACAAATATGGAAACTAGCCCTACTAAGCACTAAGGAATTTGAAATGACTATCACCATAGGGCACAGTCCGTCTGGGTATGTGTACTGGCACAAACCAAAGCAGAACAGGCAGGCCACGGTCATGCATCCAAATCACCCTGAAATACAAAATGGCTAACTGTGATATATGCGTAATAGACGTACAGGTGTGTGGTTAATATATGTTAACGAGATGCAGAGGTTGAGACAAAGAGATATATATGCAAATGAGATGACGTCATGGAAAGTTTAGCCGGCGGGTCAAGCATGCCCTAGGCCATGAATAAACCATTCAGTATCCAGAAGTCAAAGTGTTCAGACGTCGTACTTTCACATGGTGTCAGATGAGGAAGAATGCCTCCCGCTAATACGTTGCCGGGGTTGCGGCCTCCTGGTCAGCTTGTCCTCAGCCACAATGCGAGATCGAACTGGAAAACATGGATCAGAGCATATGATATTTACGCTACTGCGGCAGGTGTCGTATTGAAGACAGAACGAGTGCAATGCTGCATCTTTCTTCACGTAGCCGGCGAGGAGGCACAAAAGGTCTTCGCCAATATGGATATCGCTCTCGCTGATCAAGATAAGATCGTGCCGCTTACGGGGGCATTTAAGGTTTATTGTGTCGGTAAATGCAGTATCATTATCACACGATATAAATTTAATTCCCACAATCAGGTGACAGAAAATATGGCTACATATATAACGGCATTGAGAGACAAAGTGAAGGATTGTGAGTATGGTACGGTGGAAGAATCGCTATTGGGCGATCGGATTGTGGCTGGAGTAAAGAATGTGAAGTTACGGAACAAGCTGCTGCAAACTATGGAGTTAACGTTGGAAAAATGTGTCAGTATATGTGAGATGAGTGAGTTTAGCTCTGCGCTGTTGGAGGACACCAAGTCAGACGTGGAAAGTAAGGAAATCGATTTCATACGTAACTATGCTAATGTGCGTACCGGTGCACCAGTGGTTCGGTCATCGGCGATGCCATCTTGGAAATCGCCATCTTGGAACACCGGCAGTGCTGGAGAGTTCAGGATCCGCTGCCAGAACTGTGGATATGAGCACCGCCGGGGAGTCTGCCCAGCGAAAGGCTTGTGTAGCCTGTAAGCACTTCGGTACGGTCTGCAGGAGCAGGCTGGGCAGGGTCAACGAACTTACCATGGAAGCGCCCGACCCTCATAATGCTGAGCAAGACCCGGATCCGGCGGAAGTCAACATACTGGCAACTGATCTCTTCGTCGGTGCCGTCGACCGCAGGGCTGGTCAGGATGCCGAGCTGTGGCACGCGAACATTCGGGTGAACGGTTGTCCTGTCAAGTTCAAGCTCGACACCGGGTCGGAGGCGAATGTGCTGCCGAGGTACGTCTTTGACAGAGTTGCTCTGGGGCGGCTGACAAACACCAGGTGTTCATTGGTGACGTTCTCCGGTCACCGGATCACGCCTGACGGGGAGGCACTGTTGGACGTCAACGACACAGTGCTCAAGTTCCAAGTGGTACCGGATTGCCAGCCTATTTTGGGCAAGCAGGCTTGTGTGACGTTGAACCTGCTGGTGCGAGGTGCACTGT
>JASIRB010000071.1:0-21276 GCA_030323885.1 Branchipolynoe longqiensis
TATGTATCCGTGTCATAGGTAACCGTGACGTCATGTACGGGGCATGCTGGGTAACACGTATGTAAATAAAGAGTTCCATCACGCTACTCAAGGTGTTCAGACGTACATTACATGGTGTCAGATACGTGGGAGCACTCGACGAAATGGCATTAACGGGATTGAAACCCCCGTCTGCTTTAAATGTTGAAGACAACATGGCCATGAACTGGAGATCATGGTTGCAAGCATATGAGATTTATGCGACAGCGTCGGGTGCATCGTCCAAATCTGAAAGAGTACAATGCTGCGTATTCCTGCACGTCGCAGGTAGGGAAGCCCAGAAAATCCACAGGACGCTCAGGATAGAGGCAACAGATCGGGATAAAATTGCTCCACTCATTGCTGCTTTTAATGAATACTGTGAAGGTAAATCAAACATCACCGTCATACGTTATCAATTCAACTCGTATAATCAGACGAGCGAAAACATTGAAGCCTACATTCGGGAGCTTAAATCGCGGGTAGAACACTGTTGCTATGACAATATCGAGGATTCCTTGTTGTGTGACAGACTGGTCTGTGGTATCAAGGATAATACACTTCGAAACAGACTGTTACAGACACCGAATTTATCTCTCGATCAATGTGTGCAAATGTGCAGGTTAAGCGAGCACAAATCTACACAGTTGGTTCATAATGATGTTCGTTCTGATGAAAATGTGGCCAGCATCGACACTGTCAATAGCCGTCGTCAAGGTGTGACGTCTCGCCAACGCAACCATGGGTACCGCCATCTTCGAGATTTCGGCAAACAAGACTTACCTCATTTCAATGTGATAAATGTGGATATAATCACCCAAGAGGGAGTTGCCCAGCTCGTGGGAAGACATGTGATGGGTGTCATAAATTAGGACATTTTCGCAAAGTATGCCGAGCTCAGTTAAATGCAACTGTGCCAGTTAACGAGGTGATGGTTGACCCAAATAACGTTCATGACGCGCAAGAGGATCTGGGTCAAGCATATGATCTGTTCGTCGGAGCAGTTTACAAAAGTGACGGGTTGAAGGATGGATTGTGGTTTACGACTGTGCGGATTCAAGATTGTGATGTATCCTTCAAGATGGATACCGGATCAGAAGCGAACATTTTACCGCTGGATGTGTACCACAAATTGGTAAATGTAGTGCTGAATCCTTCCAAGTGCCATTTAGTGACGTACAACGGTGATCGGGTAATGCCAGCTGGAGAGGTGCATTTGGATGTCAGAGGGAGACGACTGAAATTTCAAGTCACAGATGCGGGGAGTGCCATCCTAGGCAAAGAAGCGTGTGTTACTTTGGGCCTAATATCTCGGGTTGATGTTATTCAAGACAGTACGGTTGTATCACAAGCACAACATCTGGTAAATAATTTTTCTGATGTATTTGAGGGTTTAGGCCTTATAAAAGTGAATGCCACAATTCATGTAGATGTATCTGTACCTCCTGTAATTGATCCTCCACGTAGGATACCTGTAGCAATTATGACGGATGTCAAGAATGAATTGGACCGCATGTTAAAATTAGGTGTAATTATTAAGGAGGAGGAACCAACCCCATGGGTCAGCTCTATTACAATTGTTCGGAAACCGGGCAAAATTAGAGTGTGTTTGGACCCCACCAAGTTAAATAAAGCTATCCTGCGAGGCCCGTATCCTGTCCGAACGGTAGAGGAAGTTGTAGCACAAATACACGGGGCTAAATTTTTCTCCGTGCTTGACGCAAATAGTGGGTATTGGCAGGTACAGCTTGATAATAATAGTTCCAAACTTTGTACATTTAATACCCCATGGGGTCGGTTCCGTTACACCAGGTTACCCTTTGGTATTAAAACGGCAGGAGACATTTTTATTAAAGAAATGAATGACATGCTAAATGACATTGAAGGAGTTCATGTAATATCGGATGACATCTTAGTACACGGTAGAACTGTAATTGAACATAATAAGCGGTTAGAAGCGGTATTATCCCGTGCCAGGCTGATGAATCTAAAGTTAAATCCACAAAAGTCAAAAATTTGCCAAACAAGTGTCAATTATGTAGGGCACTTAATTACTGCTGATGGATTAAGGCCGAATGAAGAGCGAGTACAGGCAATCATAGACATGCCTGATCCGACTGACAAACCTGCTGTACAGCGGTTCTTGGGAATGATAGGCTACATCAGCAAATTCATAAGTAACATGGCACAAATAACAAAACCATTACGAACAGTCATACAGAAAAACATAGCCTGGCATTGGGACGAACCGAAGATAATGGCATTTAAGAAACTAAAACAGCTGTTAAGAGATGCACCGATCCTTAGGTATTTTGATTGTAGGGAGCAAATAGTCTTGCAGGTCGATGCTTCCAAATATGGATTGGGGGCAACCATTTTTCAGGATGATCGACCAGTTGCAATGGCTTCCAAAGCGTTAGATAAATGTCAAATAAGTTACGCAGTTATAGAAAAGGAGCTTCTGGCTATTTGCTTCGGGTGTAAAAAATTTCACGAGTATATATACGGTAATAATATTATTGTGCAAACAGATCATAAGCCTTAGAATCCATTATGCTGAAACCTATACATGAACTCTCAGCTCGCATGCAGCGTATGAGAATGAGGTTACAGAATTATGATTTAACAGTAGTTTACACTAAGGGGTCAACACTTTATTTTGCAGATACACTGTCAAGAGCACACACGTCTAGCATAGAGCCAAATGATCTTTTTGATCACGATGTGTCGGTGGCAACCGTGGATATTGAGACGGATATGGTACAGCGAGTCATATCAGAAACCAAAGTGGACAAAACCCTGCAAAAGATAATTGGTTACGTTCTTGATGGTTGGCCCAGTAATAACAAGATGGTATCACCAATGATTAAGCCGTTCTACACTTATAATAGGGACATCACATCATCTCACGGTTTGGTATTAAAGGGCACACAGATAGTTATTCCTAAATCGTTGCAAGCGGATGTATTAAATAAAATCCATGAGTCCCACTTAGGGATCATTAAATGTAAGCAATTGGCGAGGGATACTGTGTTCTGGCCGGGCATGGGCACTCAAATTGAGGACAAAATTGCTAGATGCCAAATATGTCAAGAATTTAGGAGTGCACCTCATAAAGAACCTCTCATGAATCACCCGGTAATAGATGTACCGTTTTATAAAATAGGGGTCGACTTATGTCATGTTAATGATTGTAATTATTTAGTGGTGGTTGATTATTATACCAAGTTCCCCGAGGTTATTGAAATGCAGACCACCACTAGCAAAGCTGTGATCATAGCGCTAAAGCAGATATTTGCCAGATACGGTATACCTAAGTATGTCGTTTCTGACAATGGACCTCAATTCAAAAGTATCGAATATACCAATTTCTCTACCGGATATGGCTTTGCACCTGTATATACAAATCCGATGCACGCCCAGAGCAATGGCCAGGTAGAGAGATATGTGCAAACTATAAAGAATATCATAAAAAAATCACAACAGGATGATGGGGACATGTATCTAGGCCTGTTGAACTACCGTAACACTACATTGCAAGGCATAGGGGCGTCACCAGCTCAACTGCTGATGTCTCGCAGGTTGAGAACACGCTTACCTGTGTTAGATATTAAGTTGAAACCGTGTGTACAAACGTCCAAATTGTTGTTATTGAAACATAATCAATTAAATCAGAAAGAACACTTTGATAGGAAAGCTGGAACACCGTTGACCACACTTAAGCCAGGTGATAACATTAGGTATAAGGATCACATGGGACAATGGAGATCAGGGAAGATCGTTCATAATAATACACCTGGACCAAGGGATTATGAGATCGTTAACAGTGGCAATAAAATTGTGCGCCGAAATAGGAAATTCATATATAAATGTCCCCCGGACAGTCCACATGAAATGCCAAATGATAGGACAGCTCGGGATGACAACGGTGACCACAAAGGTGATATGACGCATACATATCAAACACGTTATGGTAGACACATTCGTCCACCGAACAGGTTAGGGTTTCTTTAAGAACTTTGCTTTGACTTACTATTACGGTGTTGGCATGTGCACCTTTGGGGTTCACATCGGCTACATTTGGAACACTGATAAAAAAAAAACATCAGAAAAGGGGAAAATGTGTTGTGTTAGATTAAGTATATATTACATTTAAGACAGGTTATCTTTGTTAACTTGTTCACTTAGGGTTGTGTGTTCATGCGTGTTAGGCTCAATAATTCCATGGAAATGAGATGTTATGTATCCGTGTCATAGGTAACCGTGACGTCATGTACGGGGCATGCTGGGTAACACGTAGATAAATAAAGAGTTCCATCACGCTACTCAAGGTGTTCAGACGTACATTACACATATATTACATCTTCCCCTGTTTTTCTTTTCTTTTTTTTTTATGACATCCTTTCAACTCTATTTAGTTTCCTTTCATAGGGTCAATTATACAATAGTGTCGTCAATGACGTTTACATGTTTCACTGTAACCTTACAACTTCTAATACTTACCACTAAACTCCAACAGAGTTTGTGTTATGCTAACATTTAAATTCAACGTGTTTTTTTTTTATTAGTTTTTTTTATGACATCCTTTCAACTCTATTTAGTTGCCTTTCATGGGGTCAATTATACAATAGTGTCGTCAATGACGTTTACATGTTTCACTGTAACCTTACAACTTCTAATACTTACCACTAAACTCCAACACTGACATTGTTTTGTTTTAGTTTGGAGTACAAGTAATTTTACTCAAGGCATCACTTTCTATTAGTCGACTAGGTGGGCGCGATGCTCGCCCAGCCCTTGTGTGGTATGTGTTAGGCATGTCTGTTGCGATATCTTGAAAAGTCGCGACACTGTTATTTTCAGACTTTATAATCGGCTTGCAGTCACTTGTGTGTGCATGCATGCTCTTGTTGTCGCTGCTTGCTGGAATTTGAAACATGTATACTCGGTTTCGATGTATGAGCTTGCCTGCACTATTTTTAAGTTTGTAATTTCTGGGCTTCGTCTTATCTGTTTTTGTAATTGTGCCTGCCTTCCATTCACCCTCATGTGTTCTATATTTGACTTGGTCCGTGATCTGAAACGGTTTGTGAGGTTTGCCTGCTCCGAGGTCGTAATAGTATTTTTGTTTGTCTTGTCTGCGGAGGATATCAGTCTTTTTTTTAACCCTGTGCTTGTGGTTTTAAATGTGCTTTAGTCATGGGTAATTTAGAACGTAGTCGATGACTCATGAGCAATTGTGCTGGAGACACTTTCATGTCTGTTAATGGAGTATTACGGTAGTTTAGTAGGTACAAATTGAAATCCTGCTTATTTTAAGCCACTTTTTTCATCATCTTTTTTATGGTTTGAACGTACCTTTCTATTTGGCCATTACTCTTTGGATAGTATGGGTTTGAACAAATATGATCGAAGTTATATGTATTCACAAAGTCCTTGAACTCGTGGCTTGCAAATTGTGGCCCGTTGTCTGATATTAGGGTGGTTGGTATCCCGTAGCGCCCAAAAATTTGTTTTAGTGAATCAATTACTGCCTTCGAGTCAATTTTCTGTAGTTCCACCACCTCGGGAAATTTTGAGTAATAATCTACTAAAATTAGATATGTTTTCCCTTGGCATAGAAATAAGTCAACTCCCACCTTACTGAATGGAATATCGGGTATGACGTGTGGTGTCATTGGTTCTGCGCTTAAAGAATTTCTATAATGCTGACATGTCTGGCAACGTGCTATCATGTCTTCAATTTGCCGGCCCATGCCCGGCCAAAACACGTTGTCCCTGGCTAACTCTTTACTTTTAACGATCCCTAAGTGGGTTTCATGCCCTCTACTCAAAATTTCTTTTTGTAGATTACTAGGAATTATTACCTGTCTTCCTTTGAACAGCATGCCATCTTTACCAACTATTTCATCTTTGTATGTAAAGAATGGTTTTGCACATGCTTTCACTAAATTATTTTGCCCTGGCCACCCATCTTGAACTAACCATGTGACCTCAATGAGTGTAGTGTCTGCCTGTGTGGCTGCAACTATCCGGTCGTTAATGTGCACCGCAATGTCTATCGTGGCAATTGAGATGTCGTTGTCAAACAAATTATTTGGTTCTGTGTTGGTTGTGTGCGCCCGTGAAAGGGTGTCTGCAAAAAACATTTCAGTTCCTTTTATGTATTTCATTATGATATTATAATTTTGAAGCCTCATGCGCATCCGTTGCATCCTGGCCGACAACATATGCAGTGGTTTTGTCATGATTGCAACAAGTGGCTTGTGATCAGTTTCGATTATTACTTCTTTCCCATAAATGTACTCATGAAAACGAACACATCCGAAACACATTGCCAATAGTTCTTTTTCTATTACTGCGTAGCTCGACTGGCAGTTATCCAACGCTTTTGACGCCATGGCAATAGGCTTATTGTCCTGAAATATGGCCGCCCCTAGGCCCGACTTACAAGCGTCGACTTGGAGTGTAATTTGCTCGTTTACATCGTAATATTTTAGCACAGGTGCTGTTATTAATAATTTCTTCAATTTAGTAAATGCCTGTTCTTGCTCATTTTGCCAGAACCATACTACCTCTTTACACAAGACCTGTCTTAGGGGTTTTGAAATTTCAGATAAATTTGGTATAAATTTGCCTACGTACCCTACCATGCCCAAGAAACGTTGAACTCCTGCTTTGTCGGTAGGAGTGGGCATGTCCACAATGGCCCGTATGCGTTCAGCATTTGGCTTCAACCCTGTTTGTGTTAAAGTGTGTCCTACATAATTAACTTCAGGTTTACAAATTACGGATTTGTCTGGGTTCAGACGCAAGTTAGCTTCTCTAGCTCTGATTAAGACATTTTCTAAGTTCTCATTATGTTCTTTAATCGTATTCCCATATATCAATATGTCATCCGCGACTACATTAACACCCGTCAAACCCGCTAATATTTTATTCATTTCCCCAATGAATATGTCCCACGCCGTTTTAATGCCGAACGGCAACCGTGTGTACCTGAACCGGCCCCATGGGGTATTGAATGTACATAATTTCGAGCTCTCAGTGTCAAGTTCTATCTGCCAGTAGCCGCTATGGGCATCAATGACCGAAAAATATTTGGCATTGCTTACTTTCGCTATAACTTCCTCTATCGTTCTGGTCGGATATGGAGTACATAGTATTGCTTTATTAAGCTTTGTTGGGTCAAGGCAGACTCTAATTTTGTTCGGTTTCTTTACAATAGTTATTGAATTCACCCATGGGGTCGGTTCAACCTGCTTTACAATAACCCAATTTTAACATTTTGTCTATTTCCTGCTTCACTTTGTCTACCATTGCATGAGGAATTCGCCTCGGCGGGTCAATCACTGGGTCAACATTACGGTCTATATGTATTTTTGCCCTACTCTTGATATTTCCCAGCCCTGTGAACACGTCAGCATATTTCTTTATCAATTCTTCAGCTGCACTGTTCGTTGTGACTGCGTTTTTTGTTCGTACAGTGATTTCTCCTACTCGACGGATCAGCTGAAGCTGCACACATGCCTCCTTTCCTAGTATGGGTGTGCCATGAGTTGTCACTTGAAACTTCAACAGCATGCCCCCAACAACGATATTGACTTCGCCATCTGGTCGTATGCGATTACCTGAATAAGTGACAAGACAACACTTTGAAGGCTCCAACACAGTATTTTTCAGAGCATTGTAGACAGTACGTGGTATGACATTAGCTTGGGAACCAGTGTCTAGTTTGAAGTTAACCGGTATGTTCTGTAATTTATATTCCACGTACCATAAGTTGCTGCTGCGTAATGGCTCGGTAGTTATCTCGCCCACGAACAAGTTATTTCCTCCGTTGTATTCGTCCCCTTCGTCTTGTTGGTCATTATTCGTGCTCAGTTCGTTCACTTGAGCTCGACTTGCACGTCGGGTTCTGCAAACCTTTTGAAAGTGTCCGTAGCGCTTGCAGTACATGCATTGTTTGTCCACTGCTGGGCATGTCGAAGCGCCATGTTGGTATCCGCATCGGGTGCAGGTCATCCCCAGTGTAGAGGGACGTGTCCCTCGGTCGTGCCACGTGCGGTCACGTGGTGCTGCTGAATTCCTGCTCGTCCGTGATGTGTAGATTCCTTGCTTGCTCACCGCATCTACCTGCTCCTCCATACGGTTGCCTCCCTCCGGGTGTAGTTGGGCGTGTGTGTTTTCGCTCAGTCGACACATTTCCAGGCATCTGTCCAATGTTAAGTTGGGCGTTTGCAGTAACTTATCTCGCAGCCTCTTCTCTCTCACCCCGCACACCAGCCTGTCACACAGCAATGAGTCCTCCATTTCTGAGTAATCGCAGTATGATATTCGGTGCCTTAAATCCCTGATGTAAGTGTCCATCGACTCATTAGTTTGATTATATGAGTTGAATGTATACCTGACAACCGTGATATTTGTTTTCCTTACACAGTATTCTTCAAATGCTTGTATTAAGGGGTCGATCTTGTCTTTTTGGCTCTCCGGCATTCTGAACGTCGAGTGCAACTTTTGCGCCTCCGGTCCGGCTATGTGTAAAAATATGCAGCATTGTATTTTTTCTGTCTTGGTTGCTGCTCCTGTGGCTATGCTGTATATTTCAAATGCGCGATACCATGTCCGCCAGTTCATAGCCAGATTTCCTTCTAGGCTTAACGGCATTGGCAGTTTCAGGCCTGAAAGTGCCATGGTGACTTGGTTTCTTGTGAGCGTCCCTTGGTTTCTGTACACGATTTGACACCATGTAGTATCATGTAACACAAGCGAACTCCACGACGTCCGGTATCCAAGTGTTTATTTGCCGCTCTCTAGGTCACGCGTCCTGACGTCATACTGGTCTCGGCTATACGCACCGTACACATATATTACACAAGCTATGCCCTGTATGGTTGTTGAACCTACCCTGTGTATGTATGTGTAAGTGCACTGCCTGTAATCATCACGAATATAACGTGGAAAGCAGATATGTGACACCCAGTTACAGATAACGGACCATAGATAATTAGGTAAGTTGGTGTGCAAATGGCCAAATTGAGTGCTGAGTCATCGATAAATATCCAACAGGTGTGTGACTTTTGAGTACTTGGACTCAATGAACCAATAGCAGCCACTATCCAGCCATGCACCTGTATTTACATGCCCATATACACGCAGTCTACTCTGTCTATAACGGACACCCATGGGACTGGAGCAAGATGCCGTTATAGAGAGAGATCCGTTATAGGCAGAGACTGACTGATGGAATGGGTTGAAACCAATGTTTTTCTTTTATACTTTTATACTTATACTTTTATTCTTAGACTTGAGGTGGCGACCAGAAGTAGTGACATAGACTCGCCACCTCCAGAGGTGACAACCAGAGGTGGCAACAGGAGAGGTTGCATCTACATCATGTCGTTATTGACAGAGAATATTGATCAAATAGATGAAAAAATGGCTCGTTGTCCGCATAAGACAGTTGTCCATTAGACACAGAGGCAATGCTATTAAATTAAAGGGGTGCCGTGACGGGACCAGCACTTTTTGCGTTATTGACAGAGAATCGTTATTGACAGAGGCCATTATTGACAGAGTAAACTGTATATCTTCTTCTTGATTGCTCATCATTTCGTAAAAATATTCCGATATACAGCAGGGGCGGGGGGTACTATTATGTGAGGTGTTATTTGTATACCTAGCCAAGTGCGCTTGAATGTATATGTATGTATATTTATATATATGTATTGGTTGGGTTATAGCTGAGTTTCATGTGGATGACATAGTGAGTGCTGGCAGGTTGAGTGCAGTGACACTCAGGACCTGGCCCTTCTGCCTGAGTAGGGGTCAACACAATCCAGTAGGGGTCAACACAATCAGGCTGTGAGGAGCTGCTTATCATGCAATGTTGGTGGTGGCCAGGCAGCCACTGGTGGTGGGAAGACTACTGGTTGCCATGGGGACTAGAAATGCTGTTCTCCTACAGGGGTGGTGTGACACCCTACCAGGGAACCTATGCACTATACAAATAAAGTTAGAAGGCTTGCCTTCCCTTCACGCTTACTTTCTCTTTCTTCTTGTCTGTATCGTATTTCCCTACAGCCTACGTGCACAGCCACAGATCCGGGTACCAACTCTACAATTTGTTGTGAACTCAGCGATGACTGATGAGTCAAATTTATTCTTCGAATGTGTGGTGGCACATTGGGCATATGTGTCTAGCTGCTGTCAGAGAGTCTGGGAGATCAAGGGGACAATCTTTTCTCAGCTAATGCTTTTGGTTCGCTTGAAATATATGATTAGTTTCAAACTGTGTTGTGCCTTTATGAATAGAAGCACACCATGAACTCCTGTCCTTGGCCACTATTTCCCAGGTTGTAGTGTTGCCATTACATTTCTTCAGGTTGTATTTAAGGCAGTCCTTGAAACTTTTATTTCTGAACATCTTGATTTCTGCGTCATTTTACAAGTTCACAGTAGAAGAGAGCTTTTGGTGTTCTATCCTCATCCATGCAGACTATATCGCTAGCCCACCTAAGTTGTGATCTCATAACCATGCAGTCAATGCCAAACATGTTTACCCTCTCTAAGACTTCAATGTCTGGGATCTTATTCTGTCACCTGATATTCATAATTTTCCTGAGACAGCCTAGGCGGAAATGGTTTATTTAGTTGCTTAGTGTGACAACGGTTTGTTGTCCATGACTCACATACATAAAGCAAGCATGTGAAAACTACAGCCTTGTATCCATGAATGGGTTCTTCTTCAATGCTGGTCCTAATTGGCTGGTCTCTCACATTGTAACCGGTTTCTTCTAAATCAATAGACTACATCACGGTTCCCAGTGCGCATGCGTTGAAAACAGCGCTGGGAGCAAAGCAAAGGCCTACCGCCATTGAGTTTGCCGATACGCATATGGCAAAACTGGCATGGTATTCAAAATAAATAGAAATACATAACAATTTGGCACAAACATGGACTGAAGGATGCAATATAATAATATAATGAATATGTTTAAGATACAACTCTCCATAATTAAGCATTTTGAGCTAAGAAACATACAATTTCAGTCACTTTACAGGCTGATGTTTACATCACCATTGATAAGCCAGGAGTAATTCTGGTTCTAAATATTTAAATGTCAAATGTGTCAACAAAAACTTGTTTCAAAGAAATATATAACCAATATCCAATTAACCCTACTCTTGTTCTATTTCTACACATGTCACTAACCATAGGATATAACTAAAAACGTGAATAAGATAAGTAAAACTGAGTCTGGCTATTGCTCTAACACTAGTCGGAGTGCCTAGATTTGTCTAAATCTAAATGCACATGCCATACGATGTGCTGATTATATTGATGTAAATGCAATGCTGGATAAAATGTTAATATCTTAATTTATTATATATATTTTGCTAGTTGGTATTCTATGTTTCAAACAAGAGCTGAGATGAGCTAAAACTAGCACATTTCATTGCTGCACCCAGTGTATTAGCATTAGCCATATGCTTCTCGCGCGTTTGTTTTACTCTGACGCATCCCACAATGCACCGCATCACTGGAACCGTGATGTAGTCTATTCCCCTTTGCACACAACCTGTAGAAAATTCATTTCGTCATACCCACAAAAAGCAATCAGAGCAATGCTATGAAAATAGAAAGTTTTGTTTATTTTTCATTGGTAAAATAGATGCCTGTGTCACGCAAATATGGCAGCCAAAAATGGGGATGGTGAGACCCTACTGCTAAATGTTGGAAGCTACTTCAAAACTTAGCTACTGGACGTGGTGGCCCAATAGGTAGAGGGCAGGCTTCCCGTGTGGAAGGTCGGAACTTTGAAACCTGGTCGAGTCAAACCAATGCATTACTAAATTGATACCTGTTATAAGTGTTACCTAGCCTGGCTCTCAGCATTAATAGGATAGGACAAGGACCGGTTAGCTGACGTTCAGGATAATATGACTGAGTGGGATATAGGGTCATGCATGGTGCCAGCGGACTGGTCTCCCAGTGGGGTGCACTATTAAATCCCCATGAGTGTGCTCTGTCACAATTTAGTATCCGTCCTGATATGGCCTTAGATGTTTCTAGGATGTAAAACCCCAAACAACAACAACAACAACAATCAAGCATAGCTAGTTTTCAAAATTGTCAGAAACTTCCCCTCGCTGCACCAGTGTAGGCCTACTAGACCTGTCAGTTGCAAGTATATATTATATTTTTGTGCGCAATGTGTGGAAGGGAATATAGCGAAACTCAAAACCATCGGACTATGCAGCTATAACTTAGTATAAGACTGCATAGTCCGATGAAAATATAGAAATTTCAAAACCAAAACAATTATGTAATTTTGATTCCAGATTTCTAAGTTCGATACTAGTGCACTTATTAAACATTGGTCACCACACAAAAGGGGGGAAAAGTTTGTTTTATTTAACGACACCTCTAGAGCACATTGATTTTTATCATCGGCTATTGGACATCAAATATATCGTCATTCTGACATATTTATTTGGAGGAAACCCGCTGACGCCACATAGGCTACGCTTTCCGATAAGCAGCAAGGGGTCTTTTATATGCACTTTCCCGCACGCAGACAGGATAGCACATACCACAGCCTTTCATGAAGCAGTTGTGGACCACTGGTGTGGAACGGAAAATAGCCCAAACTGCAAATGTGTCTGTCCACTGAGCAGGATTGAGAGGATGACCCACACCTTCACAAGTGGACACTCTACTGTCTGAGCTACGTCCCGCTCCAGTAAGGTCGATTGTAACTATCAACCTAATATATTTATCTCAGAAAATGAAATTCAAAACCATCGGACTATGCACCTTTAAGTGTTTCTTTGAACAGCACCATATATGGATTCCTCAGCCTTCTTTATCGAACCAGGGTCGGAGGAGCCTCGGAGATATTCCGGATGTCGCACTAGTTTGAATTACTTTAGCTGGTGGATGCCTCGAAAATGGCGGCGTCCATAGGGTGCAGCCATTTTCAATTGAAAAGAAGAGCTCTCACTGGCTGAAACCACTGAATCGGGCGGCCATTTTCGAGGTGCTTTTTGCCTCCTGTCTGAAAAGCGAGATGCTTCTGGGCATAATCGATTAATCGACTCTGGTCACCCGAGCCACTTTTTGGCGCATGCGTACAACCTGCAGACTCGTCGAATAATCTAATACGATTCTCCACGCTTGGGGTGAACAAAATGGTGGCCTTTTTTTGTTGTTTTTTAATAGCCGATATAATTACAGCAAAATATGATTTAAATATTTTTATGATGGCATAGTTTAGTGATATTTCCATTTCATTAACCTATGTTATTACCAACAACAAAAATATATGACTGGTACCGGTGGCTGTTATCCTGCAGTATGGTACCAGCGCAAATGTGACGTCATTGCTCCTTGCAAACTCCAGCCAAGAGGTGGGTTACTGGGGTCGGGTTCTTTTGCACACGGCACGTGTATTTGTCGACTCCACTCACAGTGTTCTATTTGAAATTCTGATGACTCGGGTGACCCGAGTCGCCCGGGTGGTGTTAATCGATTACGACCTCTGAGGCAACTCTGAGGCGCATCCTGAATGCAAATAAGCCAAAAAATATGTCACGGAGCCGATTCTGAGTCGATTCTGAGGCGCACCCTGAAAGCGGCCCAGGAAGCAGAATTGCAAACGTGGCTTTGCCCCTGTCACCTGTTGAGTACTTACTGTTGAGCATACGGATGGAGATCGAAAAGGTTCAGAGACGTGCAACAAAATTAGTTGCAGTTATAAAGGACTTACCCTATGAACAACCGCTTAGGGAATTGAAACTTCCTACCCTTTCCTACAGAAGGAAAAGAAGTGACATAATTGAAGTATTTAAAATTATGAAAGGTTTTGATAAAATAGATATGAACCAATTTTTCACCTTGAATGGCAGTCGGGGGCCATATTCTCAAACTAGTAAAACCCAGAGCCATTTCAGAGTTAAGGCAAGACAGTTTCTCAAACAGGATCATAAATATATGGAACAGTCTCCCACAAAATGTTATTGATGCTGAGTCAATAAATTAATTCAAGAACAGATTAGAAAAGGCATGGACTGATGATCCAGGGAAATTTGACCCCTTATTCACCACATGCTACTAATTATTCCTTGTATTGCTTATTTACTTGCACTCAAGCAAAAATGAGAGACATATAAGTGTTCACACTTCCTGTCTACCATTCGCTATTTCGCTATATATAGCCAACCATAATGTCCCAAACCGCCTCCAGTGTGTGCGTTGAACTGTGTTCGGTGGCGCCACCTCGTGTTAACCAGAGGCACTAAGCACCAAAGGGCGATGTGCGCGCGCCGTGGTGCCCCCTGGTAAGAGAGGCGCGCAACTGCGTGTTGACTGCTTCCGGTTCTAATGTTTGTTTTTGTTTGTTGTTTTTTATGTCCTAGCAACATCTAAGGCCATATCAGGATGGTACCGACTTGTGATAGTGCGCACTCATGGTGATTTTATAGTGCTGCCCCACTGGGAGACCAGGGTGCCAGTACCATGACCTGATATCCCACTCAGTCACATTATCCTGACACTGAGCCAACCAGTCCTTGCCCTATCCTAATAATGTTTGACTCGACCAGGGTTCGAACCCACGATCCCATGGTCTACCAACACAGGAGACGGACACTCTAAGTCATTCGGCCATCCCATCTGGTCGCCGGTTCTATTGCATAAACGGGGTTAAATGTAAGGTGGGCCACGTTACGGGGCGCTTTGGAGAAATTTTGGACATCAGTCTGAAGGGCATATCTGTCGACTTGAAAATGGTGGCCCCCACAGGGGACTGCCATTTGCAATTGGAAAGAACAGCTCTGATTGGCTGAAACCACTGAATCCACCGTCCATTTTCGAGGCACTTTTTGCCTCGTGTCTGAAAAGCGAGACATCTCTGAGGCGACTCCGAGGCGCACCATCAACTCATATAGGCCAAAAAGATGTCACAGAGCCCACTCGGAGTCGACTCTGAGGTGTAGGCTCCCTGAACGCGGCCCAGATGTGATGGCCGAATGAGTTCAGTGTCCGCCTCCCGTTCTGGTAGGTCATGGATTTAGAAACCTGGCCGAGTTAAACCGATGACCTAAGAAATTGTTCTCGTCGCTACCTATCCTGGCACTCTGCATTACTAGGATATGGCAAGGAGCAGTGGAATGAGGAAGACCAATTGTATGTGATTGAAACTTTGCCTGCTTAATCTTAATCAACGAGTATAACCAAAAAAAAACTAAAATGTTTGTTTATTGGGGCTTTGCATCCTGGCAACATGTAAGGTCATATCAGGACCGGTACCGACGAGTGACAGTGCGCACCCATGGTGACCTCATAGTGCTGCCTCACTGACAGGCCAGGCCGCTAGCACCATGATTCGATTTCCCACTGTCACATTATCCTGATACTGAGCTTACCTGCTAACCAGTCCTTGTCATATACTAGTAATTTGGAGTGCCAGGCTAGGTACTGACTGACAAGCATAAATTCTTAAGTCATTAGTTTGAGTCGGCCAGGGTTCGAACTCCCCAAGCTTCCACATGGGAAGCCTGCACTGTACCAATTTGGCCATCACATATGATCCTATGTGGATTAGAAATCCATGTACAGTAGAACACTGTTAAACCAAACCTGAAGGGACCCTAGAAATCTGTTTGGATTAACCGATCATTGGTTTAACCAAGCTTTGGCTTCGACTTTAACCTGGCTTTGGCAAAAACGTGGGTGCATTATGAATGCAATATGCAATGTATGTGGACACTTTGATTATTGTTTTTTATGTATATATAGCTTTGTTTTTTGTTGTTTTACGTCCTAGCAACATCTAAGATCATATCAAGACGTGTGCCAACTTGTGACAGTGCACACTTATGGTGAGTGTATAGTGCTGCCCCACTGGGAGACCAGGCTGCCAACACCATGACCTGATATCCCACTCAGTCACATTATCCCGACACAGAGCCACCCAGTCCTTGCCCTATCCTAATAATGCCGAGCGCCTGGCTAGGAAGCAACAAGTATAAATTTGTAAGTCATTGGTTGGACTCGACCAGCGTTCGAACCCACGATACCATGGTCTACCAACACGGGAGACGGATGCTCTCACTCATTCGGCCATCCCGTCTGGTGTTTATGTATATACAGTATAACCCAGTTAAACCAAGTTCAGTTAAATCAAACGATCAGTTAATCAAAACCTTTTTCTGCGGCCAGTCATATAAAAAAGTCTCAGATGACCTTATAACCGCATGAAAGTTTGGTTTAACTGTACCGGAAGTGGCATGCGGCCGACAATTTTGTTTGGATTAACCGACTTTGGTTTAACCAACTTTTTATATGATAAATGGTACTATTTTGTGGGGCCGCGAAACAAAGTTAGGATTAACCGATCGTTTGGTTTAACCGAGCTTGGTTTAACTGGGTTGTACTGTATATGGATATTGAATATCACTATTCAAAAGTTATAATGATGGCGCCTTCTCAACATAAGTCATCTTCAACTGTTTAAGTTGGTTGGTTCTTGGAGATTTATGTCCTAGCAACATGTACGGTCATATCAGGACGCTTCACTTGTTTATATTTCAAACAAATCAAAAGATAAATGACAAAGACATCTCATAATATTTGGTCACAATTGTTTAATAAAAGTTCAGTTTATGATTACATAAATCATGTTTATATGTTCCATGCAGTCACTTCTAACAATTTGTAATGCAGTGAATCTCACTACCTATAGATGCTGATCCAACCGATAAATATATATATATAGATATATTCATATAGATATATTTATATAGATATATTTATATAGATCTATTTATATAGATCTATTTATATAGATCTATTTATATAGATATACTTATATAGATCTATTTATATAGATCTATTTATATAGATCTATTTATATAGATCTATTTATATAGATACACTTATATAGATCTATTTATATAGATCTATTTATATAGATCTATTTATATAGATATATTTATATAGATATACTTATATAGATACATTCATATATATATATATTTATATAGATATATTTATATAGATATATTTATCTATATTTAAAAAGATATATTTTTATATATTTACATAGATATATTTATATATATACACACTCATATACATATATATTATTACATTTCTTCACATGATTCAATATCGTAACAGTTTAAGACTAGACACACATGGAGCCATAAAATATATTCCTGAACACATACCCACACATGTATACACTATATAAAGGAAGACCGGAACAAACATCGCCACATGTTTTAGCATAAAGCTGCATAGTTCGATGAAAACATCAAATTAAAAAAACACTAAAACGCATACCCAGATTTAAACCTACATATCAAATTCAGATTCTGGTGCATTCATTAAAAATGTAGTGCCACATAAAAGGGAATATCACGTAAATTTAATAGAACCGATCCCAGCTGAAGCCTATGGTCTGATGGTGTCAGAGCTTTGGCATGCTTGCCAAAACTAATTAGACATGTTTGCACTTCAAACATCTAAAAAGTTTGCCACTTAAAATAAACATTACTTCAAACTAAAGCAGGGGCGTAGCTAGGCATACACGCGTATGCCAAAACGTCCACATCGTTTTGTCAAAAAAAAATTAAATTAAAAAATAATAAAAAGAGAGAGAGAGAGAGGAGGCATGTAGTAGTCCGGAGTGTCGAAAACTCAAGTCTAAAATGTGTAAAATCCGCCAGCTTAAGCTTAAGCGGCCCCCTAAATCCCCTGCCGAAATTAGGAGTACACATCGTTAAAGGTCTAGCTATGCCCCTGTAAAGTAATGTATATAATAACAACCAATCAAATGTATTTATCTCAGAATATGTTAGAAACTCGAAACCATCGGTCCATGAAACTTTAACCTCGGAGACATCATGTCTCAGACAAGCATCGAATTTTTACTGAAAGATTATTTGTCCATTTGCATAGATAGATAGGAATGGAGGTTAAATGTATGATGAACCGCGGTGTTCTCTGTGGCGGAGTGGTTAGAGTGTCTGACTTTTTTCCAAGTCGGACCCCTAATCTGAAGGTCAGTGGTTCAATTCCCTGTGCCCCCCACCTCTGCCAATTTGGATATCCACCGCTGTGTATAACTTACAGCGTCATCAAAGGCCAGTTGCTCTCATACCATGTCTATGTGGTGTGGGAGGTTAAAAATCCCTTGGGTTTGTAAAAGTGTAGGCTCGGGCTTTCTATCGACAAACTGTCTAATGGTGAAAACAAGTCTATTCAGGCTTATCCATGATAGGCAGTATACATCTTCAACAACAACAAAAAAACCTCCCCACCCACCTCTCTTGGATATACACATATAACTTGCCAATAGCCTTTCCCGAGGTAGCAGGCCAAGGCAATAGAAACACTCATACTAAGGCTCTTCAGAGACGAGGTCAGCAGGTGAGCATCTAACCCAGAATGCCCCGTTTCATTTCGGAGTGTGCTTGCAATCGTTTCAAGCAAATTATGATCATAAAAACTAGACCACATTACATAGTACACATGTATATATATATATATATATAATATATATGCATATATATATGCATATATAATATGGATGTGTGTATATACAAGCATATACATGTTGTATATACACATATACATATTATTTATAATATGTGTATATACTATGTTTAAATATATGTATATGTGTGTATATACAACATATATAGATATATATATATTTGCTGTATATACACATAATATACAATATATATATGTTCTACAAATACACATATACATGCTATATATATATAATATGTATATACATGTATGGATTATATATATATATATATATGTTCTATATACACACATATACATATGATATATACACTCCTAATTTGGGAATATAAAAAATAAACTTTTTAAATGTTTGATTCCAATGTTTATCTCCATTTTTGGATTGGCGTTTACGTGGTTTTGTGCCTGAAATCTTCAAATAATATTCATTTCATATATGTGTTGTACATACACACATTATATAAATATATAATATATATATGTGTGTGCATACCACACCTATATATATATATGCCTTGAATATACACACATACACATATTATTTATACACACCTAAATGTACACAAATATGTACATTTTAAAACTCTAAGTAATGTTCATTTCTAGTCATCATTTCAATAGGGGGTTTCCCGAGTTCCGCTGGTCACTCAGGCAGGACTGAAGCTGTGATCCAGCACGCCGGGTCACAGCTTCAGTTTACACACCGGAAGTTGATTTTGTATGGATGTATGGATGCATAGACATCCTTAAAGTTACATAGTCTGGTGTTTATTTCATGTCTGTCATTCTTTGAGATAAATATACCAAGTTGATCTTCATAATCTACCCTACTTTAGCTTAAAATATCTTCTTACTTTGGGGATAATTAAGGTGCAAACACGCAAAATTGATTTTGGCGGGCATGTCACCTCAAAACTTTGACAGCATAGTTTCAGGCAATACCAGATTCTAGTATATTGACTCAGTATATCAGGGTCTGTACACATGTGAAGATATGGAATTCAAGGCTATTTCAAGGCTTTTCATGGCTGTTTTTGATAGAAATTCAAGATTTTTTCCTTTGGATTTCAGGAAAATACAACAACAATGAGTGCTGTTTTTCAGACTAATTTAGATCAATAAGGACAGTTTAATGGAATTCAAGGCTTTTTCAAACTAATTACCCAAAATAGGTTAAATTCAAGGCCTTTCAAAGCCTTGAAATGGGGCAAATGAAGATTAATACTGTACAGATGCTGTATTTCCAGCAACCAGTGGTCCACAACTGGTTCATCAAAGGCTGTGCTATATGTTATCCTGTCTGTTGGAAAGTGCATATAAAAGATCCCTTGCTGCTTATCGGAAAGAGTAGCCTAAGGGGCGGCAGCCAGTTTCCCCCAAAGAAATATGTCAGAATGACCACATGGTTGACATCCCATAGCCGATGATAAAAATCAATAAATAATCGTTAAATAAAACAAACTTTCTGTATTTCCAGCTATGTACCAAGCATTGGTTAATAACTACGCAGATATCTAACTTAGATATCTATAAACCAATTTAGATAAGCGCTTTGGTTGATAATATTTGATTGAGCTATTTATAGATAAAGGTTACTTCAAAGAAAAGTTAGGTTAATTATAATGATCAACCTTATATATAATATATAAATAATATATAACATATATAAATGATATAAATACATGTCCAAAACTCAAAACTACTGGACCATGCAACTATAAGATATCAGTTTTTACACAAACTAAAAACAATCGGATTATGAAACGCCAATACCTGTACACCCGGGGCATGGTGCTCCAATGGCATCTTCCATTGGCTCCAGCAGTACAATGGTTCCATGACCAGGATTCTCGTAATTCGACCACAACTATTGGCACACTTGCCAGGATCACAAGTCGCGACCAGAAACCTAGTGCCTTGACCAGACTCCCGGTACCAGACATATCGGTAATCTAACTAGGTGTCATCGTCACGTGACCGTTCCCAGAATGCAATGCCATGTACCTGAATAATACGGTGCCCTGCCCAGAATATCGTTACACGACCGGCATGTGGTGCGATGACCAGAATACGGCATATGGTGCGATGACCAGAATATGGTCCCATGACCAGGATGCCTCAATCTAATGAACATGGTTCCATGACCAGGATGACTCAATCTAATTGAATATGGTTCCATGACCAGGATAAATCAATATAATTGAATATGGTTCCATGACCAGGATAAATCAATATAATTGAATATGGTTCCATGACCAGGATAAATCAATATAATTGAATATGGTTCCATGACCAGGATGACTCAATCTAATTGAATACGGTTCCATGACCAGGATGACTCAATCTAATTGAATACGGTTCCATGACCAGGATGACTCAATCTAATTGAATATGGTTCCATGACCAGGATGACTCAATCTAATTGAATATGGTTCCATTACCAGGATGACTCAATCTAATTGAATATGGTTCCATGACCAGGATAACTCAATCAAATAAAAGAATTCCGACCTGGCACTTTGTTCTGGACGAGTACATCAACTCCAGTTAAATACCAACATATTCTTGCGGATAGTTATTATCGAAATATATATATATAATGTATATATAATATATATACAATGATTGAAAAGAAGTCAGTCATGCGTAAACACCAACTAGAAACAGATGGAGGTTCCTTTAACAGGAAACACACA
>JASIRB010002155.1:0-54080 GCA_030323885.1 Branchipolynoe longqiensis
AGTAATGGGCCTAACATGCCTAGCAACGGGCCTAACAGGCTTGGTAATGGGCCTAAAATGCCTAGTAATGGTCCTAACGGGCTGAGTTATGGGCCTAACATGCCTAATAATGGGCCTAACATGCCTAGTAATGGGCCTAACAGGCTTAGTAATGGGCCTAACATGCCTAGCAATGGGCCTAACAGGCTTGCTGATGGGCCTAACATCCCTGGCAACGGGCCTAACAGGCTTAGTAATGGCTTGGTGATGGGCCTAACATGCCTAGCAATGGACCTAACAGGCTTAGTAATGGGCATAACATGCCTAATAATGGGCCTAAGATCCCTGGCAATGGGCCTAACAGGCTTAGTAATGGGCCTAACATGCCTAATAATGGGACTAACATGCCTAGTAACGGGCCAAACATGCCTAGTAATGGGCCTAACATCCCTGGCAATGGGCCAAACAGGCTTAGGAATGGGCCTACCATGCCTAGCAACGGGCCTAACATGCCTAGCAACTGGCCTAACATGCCTAACAGGCTTGGTTATGGGCCTAACATGCCTAGTAACGGCCCTAACGGGCTGAGTTATGTGCCTAACATGCCTAGCAACGGACCTAACAGGCTTAGTAACGGGCCTACCATGCCTAGCAACGGGCCTACCATGCCTAGCAACGGGCCTAACATGCCTAGCAACGGGCCTAACAGGTTTGGTTATGGGCCTAACATGCCTAGTAACGGCCCTAATGGGCCGAGTTATGGGCCTAACATGCCTAATAATGGGCCTAACCTGCATAGTAATGGGCATAACATGCCTAATAATGGGCCTAACATGCCTGGCAATGGGCCTAACAGGCTTGGTAATGGGCCTAACATGCCTAGCAATGGGCCTAACATGCCTAGTAACGGCCCTAACGGGCTGAGTTATGTGCCTAACATGCCTAGCAACGGACCTAACAGGCTTAGTAATGGGCCTAACATGCCTAGCAACGGGCCTAACAGGATTGGTAATGGGCCTAAAATGCCTAGCAATGGCCCTAACGGGCAGAGTTATGGGCCTAACATGCCTAATAATGGGCCTAACATGCCTAGTAATGGGCCTAACAGGCTTAGTAATGGGCCTAACATGCCTAGCAATGGGCCTAACAGGCTTGCTGATGGGCCTAACATCCCTGGCAACGGGCCTAACAGGCTTAGTAATGGCTTGGTGATGGGCCTAACATGCCTAGCAACGGACCTAACAGGCTTAGTAATGGGCATAACATGCCTAATAATGGGCCTAAGATCCCTGGCAATGGGCCTAACAGGCTTAGTAATGGGCCTAACATGCCTAATAATGGGACTAACATGCCTAGTAACGGGCCAAGCATGCCTAGTAATGGGCCTGACATCCCTGGCAATGGGCCTAGCAGGCTTAGTAATGGGCCTACCATGCCTAGCAACGGGCCTAACATGCCTAGCAATGGGCCTAACATGCCTAGCAATGGGCCTAACAGGCTTGGTTATGGTCCTAACATGCCTAGTAACGGCCCTAACGGGCTGAGTTATGTGCATAACATGCCTAGCAACGGACCTAACTGGCTTAGTAACGGGCATACCATGCCTAGCAACGGGCCTAACATGCCTAGCAACGGGCATAACAGGTTTGGTTATGGGCCTAACATGCCTAGTAACGGCCCTAACGGGCTGAATTATGTGCCTAACATGCCTAGCAACGGACCTAACAGGCTTAGTAACGGGCATACCATGCCTAGCAACGGGCCTAACATGCCTAGCAACGGGCATAACAGGTTTGGTAATGGGCCTAAAATGCCTAGTAACGGCCCTAATGGGCTGAGTTATGAGCCTAACATGCCTAATAATGGGCCTAACCTGCCTAGTAATGGGCATAACATGCCTAATAATGGGCCTAACATGCCTGGCAATGGGCCTAACAGGCTTAGCCCTAACGGGCTGAGTTATGGGCCTAACATGCCTAATAATGGGCCTAACATGCCTAGTAATGGGCCTAACAGTCTTAGTAATGGGCCTAACATGCCTAGTAATGGGCCTAACAGGCTTAGTAATGGGCCTATCATGCCTAGCAATGGGCCTAACAGGCTTGCTGATGGGCCTAACATCCCTGGCAGCGGGCCTAACAGGCTTAGTAATGGCTTGGTGATGGGCCTAACATGCCTAGCAACGGACCTAACATGCTTAGTAATTGGAATAACATGCCTAATAATGGGCCTAAGATCCCTGGCAAGGCCCTAACAGTTAAGTATGGGCCCCTAACATGGCCTAATAATGGGCCTATACATGCTAGTAACGGGCCAAACTGCTCGTTTATGGGGCTAAAACATCCGGGCATTGGGCACCCCCTACAGGCTTAGTAATGGGCCTACCCCCCTACCATGCTAGCAAAGGGACTACATGCCTAGCATTGGGCCTAACTTGCCTTGCAAAGGGCCCTAACAGGCTTGGTTATGTGCCTACCATGCCTAGGATCGGCCCTACAGGCTTAGTTAACGGCCTTACCATGCGAGCAACGGCCTACCATGCCTAGCAACGGGCCTAACATGCCTAGCAATGGGCCTAACATGCCTAGCAACGGGCCTAACAGGCTTGGTTATGTGCCTAACATGCCTAGCAACGGACCTAACAGGCTTAGTAATGGGCCTAACATGCCTAGCAACGGGCCTAACAGGCTTGGTAATGGGCCTAAAATGCCTAGTAATGGCCCTAACGGGCTGAGTTATGTGCCTAACATGCCTAGCAACGGACCTAACAGGCTTAGTAACGGGCCTACCATGCCTAGCAACGGGCCTAGCATGCCTAGCAAAGGGCCTAAGAGGTTTGGTTATGGGCCTAGCATGCCTAGGAACGGACCTAACAGGCTTAGTAATGGGCCTACCATGGCTAGCAACGGGCCTAACATGCCTAGTGATGGGCCTAACAGGCTTAGTAATGGGCCTAACATGCCTAGCAATGGGCCAAACAGGCTTAGTAATGGGCCTACCATGCCTAGCAACGGGCCTAACATGCCTAGCAACTGGCCTAACATGCCTAGCAACGGGCCTAACAGGCTTAGTTATGGGCCTAACATCCCTAGTAACGGCCCTAACGGGCTGAGTTATGTGCCTAACATGCCTAGCAACGGACCTAGCAGTCTTAGTAACGGGCCTACCATGCCTAGCAACGGGCCTAACATGCCTAGCAACGGGCCTAACAGGTTTGGGTATGGGCCTAACATACATAGTAACGGCCCTAACGGGCTGAGTTATGTGCCGAACATGCCTAGCAACGGACCTGACAGGCTTAGTAATGGGCCTAACATGCCTAGCAACGGGCCTGACAGCCTTGGTAATGGGCCTAAAATGCCTAGTAACGGCCCTAACGGGCCGAGTTATGGGCCTAACATGCCTAATAATGGGCCTAACATGCCTAGCAATGGGCCTAACATGCCTAGTAATGGGCCTAACATGCCTAATAATGGGCCTAACATGCCTAGTAACGGGCCTAACATCCCTGGCAATGGGCCTAACAGGCATAGTAATGGGCCTACCATGCCTAGCAACGGGCCTAACATGCCTAGCAATGGGCCTAGCATGCCTAGGAACGGACCTAACAGGCTTAGTAATGGGCCTACCATGGCTAGCAACGGGCCTAACATGCCTAGCAACGGGCCTAACAGGTTTGGTTATGGGCCTAACATGCCTAGTAACGGCCCTAATGGGCTGAGTTATGTGCCTAACATGCCTAGCAACGGACCTAACAGGCTTAGTAATGGGCCTAACATGCCTAGCAACGGGCCTAACAGGCTTGGCAATGGGCATAAAATGCCTAGTAACGGCCCTAATTGGCTGAGTTATGGGCCTAACATGCCTAATAATGGGCCTAACCTGCATAGTAATGGGCATAACATGCCTAATAATGGGCCTAACATGCATGGCAATGGGCCTAAAAGGCTTAGTAATGGGCCTAAGATGCCTAGTAACGGCCCTAATGGGCTGAGTTATGGGCCTAACATGCCTAATAATGGGACTAACATGCCTAGCAATGGACCTAACAGGCTTAGTAACGGGCCTACCATGCCTAGCAACTGGCCTAAGATGCCTAGCAACGGGCCTAACATCCCTGGCAATGGGCCTAGCTGGCTTAGTAATGGGCCTAACATGCCTAGTAATGGCCCTAACGGGCTGAGTTATGGGCCTAACATGCCTAATAATGGGCCTAACATGCCTAGTAATGGGCCTAACAGGCTTACTAATGGGCCTAACATGCCTAGCAATGGGCCTAACATGCTTGCTGATGGGCCTAACATCCCTGGCAATGGGCCTAACAGGCTTAGTAATGGCTTCGTGATGGGCCTAACATGCCTAGCAACGGACATAACAGGCTTAGTAATGGGCATACAATGCCTAATAATGGGCCTAAGATCCCTGGCAATGGGCCTAACAGGCTTAGTAATGGGCCTAACATGCCTAATAATGGGCCTAACATGCCTAGTAACGGGCCAAACATGCCTAGTAATGGGCCTAACATCCCTGGCAATGGGCCTAACAGGCTTAGTAATGGGCCTACCATGCCTAGCAACGGGCTAACATGCCTAGCAATGGGCCTAACATGCCTAGCAACGGGCCTAACAGGCTTGGTTATGGGCCTAAAATGCCTAGTAACGGCCCTAACGGGCTGAGTTATGTGCCCAACATGCCTAGCAACGGACCTAACAGGCTTAGTAAGAGGCCTACCATGCCTAGCAACGGGCCTAACATGCCTAGCAACCGGCCTAACAGGTTTGGTTATGGGCCTATCATGCCTAGTAACGGCCCTAACATCCCTGGCAATGGGCCTAACAGGCTTAGTAATGGGCCTACCATGCCTAGCAACGGGCCTAACATGCCTAGCAATGGGCCTAACATGCCTAGCAACGGGCCTAACAGGCTTGGTTATGGGCCTAACATGCCTAGCAACGGACCTAACAGGCTTAGTAATGGGCCTAACATGCCTAGCAACGGGCCTAACAGGCTTGGTAATGGGCCTAAAATGCCTAGTAACGGCCCTAACGGGCTGAGTTATGTGCCTAACATGCCTAGCAACGGACCTAACAGGCTTAGTAACGGGCCTACCATGCCTAGCAACGGGCCTAGCATGCCTAGCAAAGGGCCTAACAGGTTTGGTTATGGGCCTAACATGCCTAGTAACGGCCCTAACGGGCTGAGTTGTGTGCCTAACATGCCTAGCAACGGACCTAAAAGGCTTAGTAATGGGCCTAACATGCCTAGCAACGGGCCTAACAGGCTCGGTAATGGGCCTAAAATGCCTAGTAAAAGCCCTAACGGGCTGAGTTAAGGGCCTAACATGCCTAATAATGGGCCTAACATGCCTAGTAATGGGCCTAACAGGCTTAGTAATGGGCCTAACATGCGTAGCAATGGGCCTAACAGGCTTGCTGATGGGCCTAACATCCCTGGCAATGGGCCTAACAGGCTTAGTAATGACTTGGTGATAGGCCATAATATGCAACGGACCTAACAGGCTTGGTTCTGGACCTAACATGCCTAGTAACGGCCGTAACGGGCTGAGTTATGTGCCTAACATGCCTAGCAACAGACCTAACAGGCTTAGTAACGGGCCTACCATGCCTAGCAACGGGCCTAACATGCCTAGCAACGGGCCTAACATGCCTAGCAACGGGCCTAACAGGCTTGGTTATGGGCCTAACATGCCTAGTAACGGCCCTAACGGGCTGAGTTATGTGCCTAACATCCCTGGCAACGGGCCTACCTGGCTTAGTAATGGGCCTAACATGCCTAGCAATGGGCCTAGCAGGCTTGGTAATGGGCCTAAAATGCCTAGTAATGGCCCTAACGGGCTGAGTTATGGGCCTACCATGCCTAATAATGGGCCTAACATGCTTAGTTAAGGGCCTAACAGGCTTAGTAATGGGCCTAACATGGGTAGCAACGGGTCTAACAGGCTTGCTGATGGGCCTAACATCCCTGGCAGTGGGTCTAACAGGCTTAGTAATGGCTTGGTGATAGGCCTAACATGCTTAGCAACGGACCTAACAGGCTTAGTAATGGCCCTAAGATCCCTGGCAATGGGCCTAACAGGCTTAGTAATGGGCCTACCATGCCTAGCAATGGGCCTAACATGCCTAGCAACAGGCCTAACAGGCTTAGTAATGGGACTAGCATGCCTAGTAATGGCCCAAACGTTGCTGAGTTATGGGCCTAACATGCCTAGCAACGGCTAATAGGCTTAGTAACGGCTAATAGGCTTAGTAAGAGGCCTAACAAGCCTAGTAACGGGCCTACCAGGCTTAGTAATGGACATAACATGCCTAATAATGGGCCTAATATGCCTGGCAATGGGCCTAACAGGCTTAGTAATGGGCCTACCATGCCTAGCAATGGGCCTAACATCCCTGGCAATGGGCCTACCTGGCTTAGTAATGGGCCTAACATGCCTAGCAACGGGCCTAACATGCCTTGTAACGGCCCTAATGAGCTGACTTATGGGCCTAACATGCCTAATAATGGGCCTAACATGCGTAGTAATAGGCCTAACAGGCTTAGTAATGGGCTTAACATGCCTAGCAACAGGCCGAACAGGCTTCCTGATGGGCCTAACATCCCTGGCAATGAGCCTAACAGGCTTAGTAATGGCTTCGTGATGGGCCTAACATGCCTAGCAACGGACCTAACAGGCTTAGTAATGGGCCTAACATCCCTGGCAAAGGGCCTAACAGGCTTGGTAATGGGCCTAAAATGCCTAGTAACGGCCCTAGCGGGCTTAGTAATGGGCCTAACATTCCTGGCAATTGGCCTAACAGGCTTAGTAATGGGCCTACCATGCCTAGCAACGGGCCTAACATGCCTAGCAACGGACCTAACATGCCTAATAATGGGCCTAACATGCCTAGTAATGGGCCAAACATGCCTAGTAATGGGCCTAACAGGCTTAGTAATGGGCCTAACATGCCTAGCAAGGGCCTAACAGGCTTGCTGATGGGCCTAACATCCATGGAAACGGGCCTAACAGGCTTAGTAATGGCTTGGTGATGGGCCTAACATGCCTAGCAACGGACCTAACAGGCTTAGTAATGGGCATAACATGCCTATTAATGGGCTTACCATCCCTGGCAATGGGCCTAACAGGCTTAGTAATGGGCCTAACATACCTAATAATGGGCCTAACATGCCTAATAACGGGCCAAACATGACTAGTAATTGGCCTAGCAGGCTTAGTAATGGGCCTAACATGCCTAGCAACAGGCCTAACATCCCTGGCAACGGGCCTACCAGGCTTAGTAATGGCTTGGTGATGGGCTTAACATGCCTAGCTATGGACCTAACAGGCTTAGTAATGGGCATACCATGCCTAATAATGTGCCTAACATCCCTGGCAATGGGCCTAACAGGCTTACTAATGGGCCTAACATGTTAGGCCTAACATGCTTGGTAATGGGCCTAACATGCCTAATAATGGGCCTGACATGCCTAGTAACGGGCCGAACATGCCTAGTAATGGGCATAACAGGCTAAGTAATGGGCCTAACATGCCTAGCAACAGGCCTAACATGCCTAGCAACGGGCCTTAGATGCCTAGCAATGGGCCTAACAGGCTTGCTGATGGGCCTAACATCCCTGCCAACGGGCCTAACAGGCTTAGTAATGGCTTGGTGATGGGCCTAACATGCCTAGCAACGTACCTAACATGCTTAGTAATGGGCATAACATGCCAAATAATGGGCCTAGCATCCCTGGCAATGGGCCTAACAGGCTTAGTAATGGGCCTATCATGCCTAATAATGGGCCTAACATGCGTAGTAACGGGCCAAACATGCCTAGTAATGGGCCTAACAGGCTCAGTAATGCTCCTAACATGCCTAGCAATGGGCCTAACATGCCTAGCAATGGGCCTAACATCCCTGGCAACGGGCCTACCAGGCTTAGTAATGGGCCTAACATGCCTAGCAACGGGCCCAACAGGCTTGGTAATGGGCCTAACATGCCTAGTAACAGCCCTAACGGGCTGAGATTTGGGCCTAACATGCCGAGCAACGGACCTAACAGGCTTAGTAACAACCCTAACAAGCCTAGTAATGGGCCTATCAGGCTTAGTAATGGGCCTAACATGCCTAGCAATGGGCCTAACAGGCTTGGTGATGGGCCTAACATGCCTCGCAACGGGCCTAACAGGGTTGCTGATGGGCCTAACATCCCTGGCAATGGGCCTAACAGGCTTAGTAATGACTAGGTGATGGGCCTAACATGCCTAGCAACGGACCTACCAGGCTTAGTAATGGGCATAACATGACTAATAATGGGCCTAACATCCCTGGCAATGGGCCTAACAGGCTTAGTAATGGGCCTAACATGCCTAATAATGGGCCTAACATGCCTAGTAACAGGCCAAACATGCCTAATAAAGGTCCTAACATCCCTGGCAATGGGCCTAACAGGCTTAGTAATGGGCCTGCCATGCCTAGCAACGGGCCTAACATCCCTAGCAACGGGCCTAACATGCCTAGCAACGGGCCTAACATCCCTGGCAAAGGGCCTACCTGGCTTAGTAATGGGCCTAACATGCCTAGCAACGGGCCTAACAGGCTTGGTAATGGGCCTAACATGCCTAGTAACGGCCCTAACGGGCTGAGTTTAGGGCCTAACATGCCTAGCAAGGGACCTAACAGGCTTAGTAACAGGCCTAACAAGCCTAGTAATGGCCTATCAGGCTTAGTAATGGGCCTAACATGCCTAGCAATGGGCCTAACAGGCTTGGTGATGGGCCTAACATGCCTAGCAACGGACCTAACAGGCTTAGTAATGGGCATAACATGCCTAATAATGGGCCTAACATCCCTGGTAATGGGCCTAACAGGCTTAGTAATGGGCCTAACATGCCTAATAATGGGCCTAACATGCCTAGTAACAGGCCAAACATGCCTAATAATGGGCCTAACATCCCTGGCAATGGGCCTAACAGGCTTGGTAATGGGCCTGCCATGCCTAGCAACGGCCTAGCATCCGTAGCAACGGGCCAAACATGCCTAGCAACGGGCCTAACATCCCTGGCAACGGGCCTACCTGGCTTAGTAATGGGCCTAACATGCCTAGCAACGGGCCTAAAAGGCTTGGTAATGGGCCTAAAATGCCTAGTAACAGCCCTAACGGGCTGACTTATGGGCCTACCATGCCTAATAATGGGCCTAACATGCCTAGTTAAGGGCCTAAGAGGCTTAGTAATGGGCCTAACATGCCTAGCAACGGGCCTAACAGGCTTGCTGATGGGCCTAACATCCCTGGCAACGGGCCTAACAGGCTTAGTAATGGCTTGGTGATGGGCCTACCATGCCTAGCAATGGAGCTAAAGGGGCTTAGTAACGGGCCTACCATGCCTAGCAATGGGCCTAGCATGCCTAGCAATGGGCCTAACATCCCTGGCAATGGGCCTACCTGGCTTAGTAATGGGCCTAACATGCCTAGCAACGGGCCTAACAGGATTGGTAATGGGCCTAACATGCCTAGTAATGGCCCTAATGGGCTGAGAGATGGGCCTAACATGCCTAATAATGGGCCTAACATGCCTAGTAATGGGCCTAACAGGCTTAGTAATGGGCCTAACATGCCAAATAATGGGCCTAGCATCCCTGGCAATGGGCCTAACAGGCTTAGTAATGGGCCTAACATGCCTAATAATGGGCCTAACATGCCTAGTAACGGGCCAAACATGCCTAGTAATGGGCCTAACATCCCTGGCAATGGGCCTAACAGGCTTCGCAATGGGCCTACCATGCCTAGCAACGGGCCTACCATGCCTAGCAACGGGCCTAACATGCCTAGCAACGGGCCTAACAGGCTTGGTTATGGGCCTAACATGCCTAGTAATGGCCCTAACGGGTTGAGTTATGTGCCTAACATGCCTAGCAATGGACCTAACAGGCTTAGTAATGGGCCTAACATGCCTAGCAACGGGCCTAACATGTTTGGTTATGGGCCTAACATGCCTAGTAACGGCCCTAACGGGCTGAGTTATGTTCCTAACATGCCTAGCAACGGACTAACTTATGGGCCTAACATGCCTAATAATGGGCCTAACCTGCCTAGTAATGGGCATAACATGCCTAATAATGGGCCTAACATGCCTGGCAATGGGCCTAACAGGCTTAGTAATGGGCCTAACATGCCTAGCAATGGGCCTAACATGCTTAGTAACGGCCCTAATGGGCTGAGTTATGGGCCTAACATGCCTAATAATGGGCCTAACATGCCTAGCAAAGGACCTAGCAGGCTTAGTAACGGGCCTACCATGCCTAGCAACGGGCCTAACATGCCTAGCAACGGGCCTAACATCCCTGGCAATGGGCCTACCTGGCTTACCTGGCATAGCAACGGGCCTAACAGGGTTGGTAATGGGCCTAAGATGCCTAGTAACGGCCCTAACGGGCTGAGTCATGGGCCTAACATGCATAATAATGGGCCTAACATGCCTAGTAATGGGCCTAACAGGCTTAGTAATGGGCCTAACATGCCTAGCAATGGGCCTAACAGGCTTGCTGATGGGCCTAACATCCCTGGCAATGGGCCTAACAGGCTTAGTAATGGATTGGTGATGGGCCTAACATGCCTAGCAACGGACCTAACAGGCTTAGTAATGGGCATAACATGCCTAATAATGGGCCTAACATGCCTAGTAATGGGCCTAACATCCCTGGCAATGGGCCTAACAGGCTTAGTAATGGGCCTAACATGCCTAATAATGGGCCTAACATGCCTAGTAACGGGCCAAACATGCCTAGTAATGGGCCTAACATGCCTGGCAATGGGCCTAACAGGCTCACCAGTACCCAATATGGGAAAAAAAGGGTATGTAGGATATAATCTAGGCAAGTGTTTTGGTTTTAACAATTGGTCTGATTTCATCCGGAGTTATGGCAACTTTACACTTTAAGCCGGTTCCAACGGGCAAAATGTGAGGCGAATTAGACAAATCGAATCAGGTGAGTCGAATTAACCGCCCGTTCACACGGGCAGTACTTGGGCCGGAAATCGATATCTGCGCATGAGCAAGTCCAGTCTGACCAGCGCCATTTTTCGGTTAGTCGACGTCGCCACGAGAGAGTGGGTTCGACCTAGATATGTATGTACTGACTCGTATTGGTTTGGAAGGGTCAAAACTTCTGCTGGGCAGTGAAACCCTAAAAATAAATGATGAAAAAAATATCTGTGCATAGATAGCGGTTTCATTAATTAAATTATATAATATGTGCTTTTGATCGACCGTGCTTAATCCGCCTCAGTTGCGTCCACACGGGCAAAATAAATCGAATTACAGAAATCGCCTCACGTAAACTACCTCGTTAGGTGGTTTACAGTATCCGCATCACGCGAATCGATTCAGCCTTAATCCGCCTCAGACGCCCGTTCACACGAGAAATGTGAGGCGAACCATACAAGTCGCTTTCTACGAATCGATTTACATCGCCCGTGTGAACACGGCTTAAGATCTTCTGTATCTGATGACATTATAATATAGCTAAACAAAGATAAGAATTCGTGGATAAGCAGGGAGGCTGTATAATAGCGAGTGTATTACTATTTGCGAACACTAGTGAAATTAATAGGTGCGTAAGAACTACTGAAGTAGAATCATATAAGGCCAAAAAGAAATAAACAATTGGTGATCGTCCCCACCCGTGCCTGAGAAATCTCCCGCCACTGAATTTGTTTTTTTAACTGTTAAAAATGCGTCGGGCTAGCAGCAATTCAATTTGTGTATCAATTTTAAGTCATTGGTTTGACTCGGCCAGGGTTCGAACCTAGGATTTTGAATCCCACGATCTACCAGAACGGGAGTTGGGCGCTCAACTCATTCGGCCATTGCGTCTGGTTACCTTTTTTTTTTTGTCCCATTAGTTGTTTAAGCAGGGGAAATTTCAGTCATAGACGACTGGTCTTCCTCATTCCACTGCTGGTCGATAGAAAGCCCGAGCCTACACTTTTACCGACCCAAGGGACTTTTAACCTCCCACACCACATAGACATGGTATGAGAGCAACCGGCCTTTGATGACGCTGTAAGTTATACACAGCGGTGGAAATCCAAATTGGCAGAGCTGGGGGCATGGGGAATCGAACCGCCGACACTCAGATTAGGAGTCTGACCTAGAAAAAAGTCAGACACTCTAACCACTCCGCCACAGAGTACGTCTACTTCAAAAGTTATAAATTAAAATAAAAGACGTCCGTCCGACGCTGATTTTTATTTCAAAAGGACGATCACCAATTTTCTTTTGTGGGGGAGAGGGGGCCTAATATAAGTTCATGACGAATAGAAACGTACGATATGTTCAGCAGCTTAAAATTGGGTGGTGTGATTTTCCAATAGTGAGCAATGCCAACAACTCCTAATAACTAATAAGCAAAGAACTTAGAGCCCTATAAACATTAGGTCTGAACCCAACTGTTTGTCTAATTAATCGGAGGAAATAGATGTATCTAAATACCATAGATGAGAATCTTCCGGAATTCTGGAATTTTTGATCTGCCCAATTCTTTTTGTCAGGATAGGGTAACATTTTTGTGACCATTCCAAGTTTTCTGCCATGTTTTAACATAATAAAATATTTTCCAGAATTGTTGTTGTCAGGCCATTCTCATCTGTGATATACCTATATATCTAAAAATGAAGATGCATTTTTTTTTCAAGTACCGTTTTTTATCGAATCCAAGATGTCGGTGACCCCAATGGACTGGAATTGAAAGAAAAGCATAATATAAGTTATCTTTAGATTTAGGTTTACGTGTATATATTACATTAAATAGCAATATAGGCCAGACTTCACGTTGTAAATTAGCTCGATGGATGTAACACAGGCCGTACCTAAAACTCCAACATAACCTTATGCGTATGTGTGGCATTTCACACTACCTTAAAGTCAGCCAGTTATACCTCACCCAGATACAAACGAAATCCAGCATCAAAAGCTCTCCAAACATACCTTTGCTCAGTTTGTTCAGTTCATGCCACTGAACATGTGGGAAGAGAGTTGAGGTCTGTGATGTATGAATGACATCATAGGTGGGATTCCCTCATCACATGACCTAGAGGGGTTCCCCACACACAGGGGAAGCCATGGCAACCACCAAGATTGCACCCACAGAAAGCTCTCAATTCAACTTTTAATGTCTATTAATCTACATGATTTAATCAATTATTCACACAAAAAGTAGCTGGTTATGATAAATAAAGATTAGAACTTTATATTTATCATTTTCGATTGCAATTTCTAACATTTCTTTCTCTATATGGTTGTCTAAAAGTGTCAGTTCTGCTGGACTAAATAAAACACAACAGAAGCAACTAATGTCAGCACTCTCCCCCCACATATGTAGTTGCATAAACTGAAAACTGGCAAACATATGCTTGGAGAGCATTTGTCAGAGTACGGGTAGTGTCTCAGTGACCTATATCTGGTCCCTTTAATACCATTCTGGAAACACATATGGTCATATCAGAACGAGGACCAACTTGTGACAGTGCACATTCTTGGTGACATTTTAGTGCTGCTTAACTCGGAGACCAGGCCACAGGGTACAATGACCCGATTTCCCACTGTCACATTATCCTGATACTGTGCTAACCAGTCCATTCCATATCCTAGTAATGCCAAGTGATAGGTCAGGTACCGACAAGTATCAATTTTGTAAGTCATCTGTTTGAGTCGGCCAGTTCTCCACCTGTTCTCTTGACTTGCCACCTGGTGTCACACCTATACACTAACCAGCACTGCCGCCTGGTGTCATACCTCCACACTGCCGCCTGGCGTACTCCACCTACAACCACTCCCAATGGTTGGTAGCCACCAACCGACATTGTAGCCGGTCACTCTGCACAAAGATATTGAGAATATATACTAAGTATATAGTGTTACTATATTGCCCCCCCCACATATACACATGTATATACTACATATACTATATATATACACATAATATATATAGACATATATATATATAGATATAATATATATATACATATAATATATATACATATAATATATATGTATATAATGTACATATTCACTTATATACATATACAGTAACAACAATTAAATGTAACCACAAATATATGTTGTATCATACATATAAATCTACTATAATATATAGAAGTTAATCTATATATATGTATATATAACAGTAAAACCTCTCTAACCAACTACCTCCACAGATCGACCACTCCCTTATATCGATCGCTTTATTTGGGTCCCAACAATCCCATTGATACCATATTCTAACTCCCTAAACCAACCACCTCCCTAAATGGACCACTTCAAGTCGGTCCCAAGGTCGGTCGATTTAGAGTGGTTGTAATGTATATATATAATTATGTATATATATATGCATATCTACATATATATATATGCACATATTCTTTCAGCTGTGCGTTTTTCTGATATGGTAAGATGGTAAAGCCACTGATATAAGTAGGTACTCGTCCTGATGTGACCTATGATGTTACTTGGATGTAAAACCCCATTCAATCATTCACCCTGGTCATTGGGACGTTTCATTCTGGGCATTTTACTTTGGAAATCACCCTATAGAAGTGACATCACAGGGTCCGAATTTGTGGGCGAAAATGCACTGGATTTTTCACTGGTAGAATTAGATCTACAGTCATAGTCATACACATAAATCTACAGCAGTAGTTAGTTGCTTCTTTTACCTTAGAGATATGGATGAGTCTATTTGCAGAGCTGCTTTTGCGAATTAGCGGAAGAATGATTATTATTTGAAGAGCTGCACATAAAATTCGGTTATTTATGAGCGTTACTATTAAACTGCAACGATCAAATTCTGTTATTTGTAAGCTTGACTTATTAATAATAATAGAGTGCTAAAATTGAAAATGGTGAATGGACGGCAGTCACTGTCACCACAAATAATAATCATTCTTCTACTAATTCGCAGAGCAGCTCTGTAAATAATAATCATTATCCTGCTAATTCGCAGAGCAAAGAAGCTCTGCAAAGCATTATGACTGTAGTAGGCTGCGCTGACCTCTCAGGCAAGTAACCACATAGACAGGTAGGCATGGGCAGTGTGTTCATATCAGGGAGCCTAGGTAGTGTAATGGTTAGCACACTGGCCCGGAATGCAAAGAGATGTGGGTTCGAGTCCCGCTCTAGGCGCAATATTTCCCATTTTCACAACCCCCATGACACGACGATAACAAAAGGCAAAAAAATTCTTCACATGTACATGCACAGTAAAGTGATGCACATGCACAGTCAAATGATGCATGCTGATTGGTTGGTTGCAGCTCTGCGAATTACAGTATTGGTGGCTATGAAGAGCTCTTTTCCAAAAAAGCGATAAGTGGCGATAAAAAATATGAGCTTGAAAGGCCAATGCCAAGCTCATAACTCATGTTTTGGAAAAAATGCCTTCATGTATATAAAGAGCTCTTCATATGAATACATATATGAAGAGCTCCTCTCCAAAACATGATCCACGATACTAGCATTTTTTTTTGGATAAAATATTTTATTCATCTGAATACTTATTTTGTCAGCGCCAGGGCACTGGTCTTCCAGCCGTTGGAGTGATCGCATTTGGTCTGAACATAGTGGAAGTGGAATGCGTTGCGCTGCATGCAGCGCAACCGATTCTGAACATAAAAAGAAAGTGGTGGAGCAGCCTATGCTGCATAGTGTACAGCACAGGTAGTCAACATAGTGCAAGGCATATGCATCAAGATAGAGTGTGCAATAATTTACACTAGTGGTTAAATCATATGCTGTGTTTGTATATCAGTTAGATTTGGTTTTAATAACGGTTAGTCTTTTAATAGTGCCATGTTGTGCATGTATAGTGGTTTATATTGTGTGCATTGCTGGTTGAAGATGTAGTTATTCAGTGGTGGCAATGGGTCTCGCAAACTCATTTTTTGGAACGGCGCTTGACACGTTTTGGAAAAGAGCTCTTCATACAATGTATGCCGTGTCAAGCACAAATGCATGCATTCATGGAATGTTAACTGTAAAGTAAAGTATTTAAACAAACTTTGAATTTCGACGACTGAAACAAACATACCTGCACGCTGCTGCAAGGAGTAGCCATGGCAACGATGGCCAGTACAAGGAGTACCGTCTTCATTCTCAGGCTGGCCTGATTTCTGAAACCAAAGTAATGCTCAAAGATATCCTAAAAATGCTATAATTTATGGATACTTCAATTAGCCTACATTGGTATGCTTTAAGTTTAACATATTATAGTTAAGCTAGATTTACCTGGACGTTGAAGTATTACTTTCATTCCCCTTATAGAAACAAGAGGGTGCTCGGCCGCTGTGAGCACCCCATGCAACTACAAAACTCTTCCCCTTCATTTCACCTGTGATGCAATCAGCCTAATCAAGATAACCAACTCTGGAACCAGTACTTGAAAGAGAAAGGAAAACAAGTCACACAGATGAACAGTGAATAAGTTGTGCTTTATTGGCATCAACTCCTGTCCATCCCCCTACATGTGACCTATCACCTTCACTCCTTACCTGCTGTCCACACTATGTCTCATTACCTCACTTCGATATAGGAAACAGTGCCTACAGCCCTGTTAACTGGGGTCCCTTGGGTGTTACACTCAACTCAATTTGGAATAGGTGAATTTGAATAGCATCAGAAAGAGTGTCTGGGGTCCTGCTCTAGAGTAGGTCTGTCTCACTCAAGACCCAGGAGTAGAGTGAGTTCTCTTCAGTGTGTCTGAAGCAGAATCTTGAATAATTATTTAAATCTCAGTATCAGGCTCGTGTGGTCAGAAGGCCATGGCAGCGCAGGTGAGTGGGCAATCCCACCATCAGCCAATCAGGCGCCCCCACAGCTGGGGTGGGAGCCAACCACCAGTGGAGGTGGCTGTCACTCAACTCAGCTGCAGGTGGTGCCCTGAGTGCATATGCAAATGAGGCCGAAGGTGGGCCTTACCCATGGTCATGGGTGAACAGGTAGTTGTATACAGTTACAGATATATATATATATATTCAAAATGTCCTTTTTCTCCAACTGTATTCTTTATGAACACATAGAGAAACATTTCAATAATCATGTACTGTCTCTTTTATAGGAAATCTTTTCATTAACTCCAAGCAGCATGTATAACGTATATTTCACACCACTCAGTATCATGTACAATGGGAGTGGGATTCTATTGCTTTTAGTTTACATAACCTGGTTCCCACTCCGTCGTCCAAGAATAATAATGCTCTCTGCCAATATATAATTCTTAACCGAAAATCCGTATATTTGTAGTAGTCTGAACATGAGCTCTACTATCACGCGGTAGCAGCGGAGACTACGACGCCATCAGCGCAGTTCCATTACACTGCGCTAGATGGCGGCACGGGTCACCACCGGTCAGACCCTAGCCGGGCTGACCTCTACTGCGTGTGGTTGACCCACCCCCCCACACACACCTATAGAATCGATGTGGGATCTGGCGAGTCAGGGGGTGGGTCAGACAACTACTGACGCCGTGAAGAGCAGATGGTTCAATAAACCAAGGGTGAAGCGTACACTTGATTGAATCTTGGTGTTCTTCCGTGTGAGCGAGAGAGTCGGAGGGCCGTGGGCCATTACATATTTTTACACCCTGAATATTATGAATACAAAGTCAATGATGAGGGGAAAGTATAATAGATCACACCAACCTGACAAGTGATATCAACTTTCATTTTATGAGAACAAAAAACTAAAAGTATGTGAAGTATAAGTATTATGTGAGTATAAAGGCGCGGTAATGGAACTCTATTATTATTATTGCTATTATTGATACTATATATATACTACTACAGCAAAACCTCCCTAACCGACCACCTCCACAGATCGACCACTCTCCTATATCGATCGTTTTATGTGGGTCCCAAGAATACCATTCTAACCATATTCTAGCTCCCTAAACCTCCCACCTCCCTAAATGGACCACTAAAGTCGGTCCCAAGGTCGGTCGATTTAGAGAGGTGTTACTGTGTTATGTATCCTGACCACCACGCTCTGACCGGTGGCGCCACCACTAGTCTTCTCCATCCCGAACAGACGCTCTCCCAAGGTCATTCCCACTGGAGAATTTTTCATTATAATCAAAAGTAACTAACCCTCAATCTAGTATTAGCAGGTCTCTACAGTTATTAAATAATTGTTTATCAATCATTCATCTTAGGTCCTGGATCTTAAAGTAATCACAAATCTATGTGATGGTGAGTGGGCTGGTAACTCACGGGTTCGAATCCCATGATCTACCACATGGAAAAGATAGGCCCAAGGTATTGTCAAAGACCCTATAATACTAAGACGGCTCACTCCCTATCTCTCCCATGGTAATGTCAATTTTGCAGTGCCACCTTGTGGTGGGTTTGATCAGCCCGGCTGCTGGTTGGAGTTTCACATGTAAACACATACAATTACATTATACATGAGATACGTAAGTATGAATACACATCAATATGAAATTGCTATGGACAAATACACATCATCATCAGCATCGTCATCATCACCATCATCACACATCTTTCACATTCATATATACATTTATACATATAATATAGCAACTGTTTAACAAAGAGAACAGCCAGCGCACTAAGTGGTGGGTTTGATCATTTTGATTACACAGTACAGGCTGAGCGAGCCGTCTTAGTATTATAGGGTCTTTGGTATTGTGTAGTGTGGGACACTGCACGGCCTGATTTAGGCCCTGTCACACTACGACGTAATGACGTCAGCGTAGGGACAACGTGAAAATAATTATATTACGTCGAGGTTCTTGGCATAGTATGCAAATTTTGGCAAAAGTTGGATGTCGATGCAGCGTAGTTGATGAGAGCGTAACATCGGTAAAGCGTAGTGATAACGTCATTCAATGAGAGAGGACAACATAATTATGCTGACGGAATGTTATATACGTTATTCGATCGCCAGAACTATGTTGCCTTACGTTAGTGCAACCTAATGAGCAGCGTTTGACTAACGTCCATCTAACGTCATCGACGTTTGCGCAACGCGTACATAATGTAATCCCAACGTAACGGCCTCACGTCGGAGTTACGTCGAAAGTTTTGGACATGTTGAAAACCTTGACGCACGCCAACGTAGCACGACGTAACGTGATGTAGCTCGATGTCAGTCTAACATCATTCTGACGTCATCATAACGTAACTCAACATACCTCAACGTAATGACGAAACGTGAGCATGTCAGGCTTACGTTGGCTCGTTAAGTCGTAGTGTGACAGGGGTATTACACCAGCCACAAGGAGAAGGAAAGTGGTCGCAAACTGGTTCTAATTGTTTTGGCGACCTCCTTGCGGCCAGAATGGTCGCAATGAGGTTACAGTTACTGAACTAAAAACCTCTTTGCAACCAAGATGGACACCCAAAGGTCGGGGACCATTGCCTTTGACACAATGAGATATTAATTTTTCTAAGTCAATGGTTTGATTCGACTGGAAATCGAACTCCCGACCTTCCGCACTGAAAGCCTGCGCTCTACCGATTGGGCTACCGCGTCCAGTGTGTATATTAGTTATTACATGTTTATATAATTATAGTGATGCTGACGCCTTCACTGATCTATGTATATATGTCGCATAATGTATTATGGTAATATAATGCAGTGGGGTGAATATAATGTATTTGTTTCAATTATCGGAATAGACTACATCACGGTCCGACTGCGCATGCGCTGAAAACGGCGTTGGGAGCAAAGCAAAGGCGTACTGCCATTGAGTTTACCGATACGCGTAGGGCAAAAGTGGCAGTTTATTCAAAATAAATAGAAATACATAACTATTACTTATATCCTATTCACATTAATTTTTATATCTACCTACTATGGACCAAATTATGTAACTACCATAATCCTGAGTCTGAAATAAAGAATTGACAAAAAATATAAATTACAATTTGGCACAAACGTGGATGGAAGGATGAAATATAATAATATAATGAATATGTTTAAGACACAACTCTCCATAATTAAGCATTTTGAGCTAAGAAAAATACAATTTCAGTCACTTAAAAGGCTGATGTTTACATCACCATTGATTAGCCAGAAGTAATTCTTGTTCTAAATATTAAAATGTCAAATGTGTCAACAAAAACTTGTTTCAAAGAAATATATAACCAATATCTGATTAACCCTACTCATTTTCTATTTCTACATATGTCATTAACCATAGGATATAAATAAAAACATGAATAAAATAAATAAAACTGACTCTGGCTATGGCTTTAACACTAGTCTGAGTGCCTAGATTTGTCTAAATCTAAATGCACATGGCACAAGATGTGCTGATTATATTGATGGAAATGCAATGCTGGATAAAAGATTAATATCTTAATTTATTATATATATTTTTTTAGTTGGTATTCTGTTTCAAACAAGAGCTGAGATTATCTGAAACTAGCACATTTCATAGCTGCACCCAGTGTATTAGCATGTGCCATGTGCTTCTCACGGCTTTGTTTTGCTCTGATGCATCCCACAATGCACCGCGCCGCTGAAACCGTGATGTAGTCTATATTATTATATTATATTATATTGGAGTCATGCGCCAACCCATGCGGGCCGATGTGGGTGTTCGACGCGCCACCAACGCACACTGCGCTAACTAATCGTGTGGATCATTTGCCGCATTTTTTTGTTAGCAATTTCATTTGTTAATGTTTGTTTGTTGTTGTTTTACATCTAAGCAACATCTAAGGTCATATCAGGACGGGTACCGACTTGTGACAGTGCGCACTCGACTTTATAGTGCTGTCCCACTGGGAAACCAGGCCGCCAGCACCATGACCTGGTATCCCACTCAGTCACATTATCCTGACACTAAGCACACCAGTCCTTGCCCTGTCCTAATAATGCCGAGCACCTGGCTAGGAAGCAACAAGTATCAATTTTTAAGTGATTGGTTTGACTCGACCGGGGTTCGAACCCACGATCTACCAGCACAGGAGACGGACGCTCTCTTTTGTTAATGTTATAAGTTAATGTTATAAGTTCTTGGAGTGTACATATATATAGCTACAGTTCCTGGGCCAATGACACATGATACTACAAATCGGCGTATGGTTCATTATCTATTACAAGTGTCACTAACACAGGTCTAAATGACCCTCACCAGTAAAGACCTAAACAAACCTAATTAATTAAAAAGAAAACACTTACCCTCAATATATCACGATCCAAGTGATACTAACGCCAATGCAGCAAAGTTTCGCCCCCAACGTATTTAAGATTCTCTTTTGTTTACGCTGAGATCGGCTTGGGATGCGCTGGTGGCGGTAATGAATTGAACATCCTCCTCTGCCGCGCTATTTATGAACTACTGTAAAAAATACTCGTCGCATTCTGATTGGTGCAGCGAGTAAGCAGCGAGGCGCATTACTCACGAATCAGCATATCAGGGCATCGGGACCAATCACATGCTGCCCTACACAGGCTTGTTGGACCCAATGATAGAGCTTGCCGGTTGGCTGAGATATCGCTAGGTGGTGCTCGTGTACTATCACTGTATCAGTATGGCTGGAGAGAAGGGGGGGGGGGGCGGTCAGCGGGGGGGGGGGGGGCAGGCGGGGAGGCGGAGAAGGAGTGGCTGCATGCTTTATCTACACATACAGATGTATATATATATACATGGCTATGCATGGCTACCTGATGTGGTTTTCCTAACAGATATATGAAATGTCTCTCGGGGCGTTATTGCGAATGTAAATGAAACAAAAAGCACAAATCTATTCACTGCTACGATCTAATTATGTTATTTAGAACCATGAATATTCACTCAGGGGTTGAAATAATGTTATTTAGCAGCATTAAGGCATTTGAATGAAGGATTGACAGATCTTGGCTAAAGATATGTGAGGAACTAGGCCACATGGCTACGAATACGGTCATGTACACGTAGCCACCAGGTTGGAGAGCTTACCTCGATCGGGCAACATTAAGACAAACCTACCTTAAATATTATTGTATTTGATTTATTTTATCATTGTGACAGCATATATACATATATACACATATACATATACACACATATACATATATTAATAAACACTTTATCGCATTTAAAACGGTATGTATAGCCTCCCAGCTTTCCGGTTCCGAGCCTCCCTCCACCACATCCCAAATATTTGAATATAAGTAAAAAGTAATATACAAAAGTAAAATAAATCAAATAAAAATGCCAACCACTCACCAAATATATGTTTATATATGGATACAGTACAACCCCATTAAACCAAGCTCGGTTAAACCAAATGATCAGTTAATCCTAACTTTTTTTGGCAGCCCGCGAAATACTTAGCCCATAAAAGACTTTGCCCGACATGACTTTGCATGACCTGACTTGACCTGACATGACATTACCCGACCTGACTTGACCCGCCTGACTTGACCATACCTGACTGGACCCGACCTGACTTCCCCGACCTGACTTCACCCAACCTGACTGGACCCGACCTGACTGGACCCGACCTGACTGGACCCGACCTGACTGGACCTGACCTGACTTTACCCGACCTGACTATACACGCCCTGACTTTACCCGACTCTACTGTTTACCCGACTCTACTTTACCCGACTCTACATGACCAACTCTACTTTAATCGACACAACTTTATCCGACCTGACTTTACCCGACCTGACTTTACCTGACCTGACTTTACCCGACCTGACATTACCTGACCTGACTTTACCCGTCGGGTCAACTCAGGTCAGGTCAAGTCGGGTCGGATCAAGTAGGTTCAGGTCAAGTCAGGCAGGTCAAGTCAGGTTGGGTCAAATCGGTGAAGGTGAAGTCGGCTTGGGTCGGGTGAAGGTACAAAAAGTAGAAATCCACTTTAATCGACACAACTTTGTCTGACATGAATTTACCCGACCTGACTTTACCCGACCTGACTTTACCTGACCTGATTTTACCCGACCTGACTTTGCCCGACCTGATATTACCCGACCTGACTTTACCCGACGGGTCAACTCAGGTCAGGTCAAGTCGGGTCGGATCAAGTCGGTTTTGGTCAAGTAGGGTAGGTCAAGTCAGGTCAGGTGAAGTCAGGTCAGGTGAAGTCAGGTTGGGACAGGTGAAGTCGGGTCGGGTGAAGTCGGGTCAGGTGAAGTCGGGTCGGGTGAAGTCGGGTCCGTTCAAGTAATATACATATATATATGGATGTAGATATAAATATACATGTACACATACATATGTGTATATATATAAATATACATATACCTATGTGTATATACATATATATAAATATGACATATCCACTTATGTATATATGTCTATTTATATACACGCATTCACATCTACATTTATGTACACATATATACAGATGGAGCCCTATATATATGACTACATAAATGTATATATATATATGTGAATACATACTGTATTTAGAGATGACTGCATTACATATTGTAGAGTGGTCCTCCATTTGTCACTGGTAAGTTAACACATGTGTAGTCTGTTTCACTCTCAGACTTATTGCACCAATGCAAGGGGCCTAAGCTCTGACACTTTCACCCTCATATTTTAACCAAACACTGTCATTACCCTAAATAATATTCCATTCATATTTTATTAATTTTATTTTTGATTACGCATGTACATGTACACATACACATACTTATAAAGTTATATGTATATAACCGCAACAACCCCCTCCCCAATATTATATATTATATATACATAATATTGCAATATCAGTTGAAGAATAACTTACCAGTGCTCCTAAATGTAGGGATGACTGTGTCAAATCCATCACAATAGTAATCCATTTGCAAGTAACAAGTTGACAGTTGTGTAGTGTGTGCCTTCAGAAATATGTGTGTGCAGTGCACTGTGGCACAGACCCTTATAGACCAAATCCAATCCACTGTCACACCTAGTCCAAGGGCATAAGCTGTAACACATTCACAGTCAGTGAGTGAAGCTGTCAGTGGATGTGCAACCCAGAGCACCATTAGGCAACCTGAGGTGTGAAAGCTTTCCTTGGAAGTTTTTGGTTAAAATCTGAGTCTTAAAGTGGCAGAGCTTATGCCCCTTGCAATAAGTCTGAGAGTGAAACAGACTACACATGTGTTAACTTACCAGACTACATATGGATTAACTTAGCAGTGACAAATGGAGGACCACTCTGATGCCAAGTACACACCTACCATTTACGATTCGCGCACTAAAACTCGCGATGACCTTACGACTGAGAACAGGCCGATTCATTTTTCGAATCGCGAATCGTATTCGCAAGCAAGCAGTTTTAGCCCTGAAACTGAGTTTTAAGTCCCGAATCGCAATCGGTAGATGTGCTAGGGTATCGCACACCTACCGACTTTTGGGCAGTTTTAGATCGTAAACGGTAGGTGGGTGCGGATGAACGGTAGGTGTGTACCTGGCATAAGATATGTGATGCAGTCATCTCTAAATACAATATGTATTTATATGCATGTATATATTCATGTATATATGTCTACATAGGTATGTATGTATACATATATGTATATATGTCTGCATATATATGTATATATATGTATGTGTATGTATGTGTATGTATATATATGTATGTATATATATGTATATGGATGGATGTGTATGCATGTGTGTGCATGGGTATACATGTGTATGGATGTGTATGCATGCGTATGCATGTATATGTGTATGTATGCATATGTATGGGTGTATATGTATGTATATGTATGTATATGTATGTATAGGTATATGTATAATATTTATAATAGTCAGAGGGGGACTCTCGGCCTGCCGGCGCCGGGACTCTCGGCCTGCCGGCGCCGGTGTAACGATTTAAACTTCCCCCCTTCTCAAGTTCCCCCCCGGGAATCTGAAAACGTTTTCAACTTCCCTCCGGGGAACTTAAAAACGTTTTCAGATTCCTGGGGGGGAACTTAAAAACAGTTTTCAGATTCCTCCCCCTATTTTCAAATTCCCCCCTCCAGGAATACAATTTCAACTTCCCCCTTCCTAAGTTCCCCCGCCCGGGAATCTGAAAACGTTCTTAACTTCCCTCCAGGGAAATTAACAACGTTTTCAGATTCCCGGGGGTGGGGGGGAATTAAAAACAGTTTTCAGATTCCTCCCCCTATTTTCAAATCCCCCCCTACAGGAATACAATTTCAACTTCCCCCCTTCCCAAGTTCCCCCCCGGGAATCTGAAAACGTTCTTAACTTCCCTCTGTGGAAATTAAAAACGTTTTCAGATTCCCAGGGGGAAATTAAAAACAGTTTGCAGATTCCTCCCCCTATTTTCAAATTCCCCCCTCCGGGAATTTACAATTGTTTAAAAATAAAGAAAATTCCACAAAAATGTAAAAGTTTTAAAAAGATCGGAAATTTATGAAAAATAGTAATCGTCGTCACCAAAATTTCCCCAAAAAGATTTTTTGTTAATCGAACAATTTCACCCAAAAAATTCACCAAAAAAATGTATATTTCATGAAAATAAAGAATTTCACACAAAAATTCTATATTTTTTTAATTATTCAAAAAAGCACAACAAATTGAAAAGTTAAACAAATAGAAAATTTCACGGAAAATAAAAAAATTCCAGACAATTTCCAGAAAAATAACAAATTTAACGAAAAAAATTAAAGTTCACGAAAAATCTAATATTTCACGAAATTTCACACAATAAGAGATTTTTGTATGTCTGTGTGTGTATGTCAGTCCGTAGTTCATTTTTATTTTATTTAAGATGGTGTGGATTATAATCCCCGGGGGGAGGGAAAGTTAAAACGAGGGAGGGAACTTGAAAACATTTTCAAATTCCCCTGGGAGGAATTTGAAAACGTTTTCAAGTTCCCAGGGGGAACTTGAATATGGGGGGAATTTGAAATCTTTACACCGGGACTCTCGGCCTGCCGGCCCCAGGACTCTCGCCACTGCCATCACTGTCACCGCGGTAAACACACGCAAGCAAACATTTCCTATCTAAATTCGGCAAATAACAACAAATATGCATATATTTCATGAACGTAATATCCTGTCTACACATTGATAATCATTGTTCACTTTCATTACTAACATTTTCGCAATGCAAATGGTAGATAACTGAGAAATATGGATCCAAACTTACAGTGCTTGATACCAATGAGAGATTTCGACAAAGAAAGGCAATAGACTACATCACGGTTCCGACTGCGCATGCGCCGAAAACGGGGCCGGGAGCAAAGCAAAGGCAAACAGCCATTGAGTTTGCCGATACGCATAGGGCAAAACTGGCATTTTATTCAAAATAAATAGAAATACATAGCAATTTGGCATCAACATGTATGCACATATGCAATATAATGATCTGATGAATATAGCTAAGACAAAACTAGCGATAGTTAAACATTTTGAGCTGAGAAACATACAATTCCAAACAAAACAACCAGTGATATCCACGTCACCATTATTATTTATTGTTCTAAATATTAAAATGCCAAATGTGTCAACATACACTTGTCTCAGAGAAATATATAACTAATATCTGATTAACCCTACTCATTTTCTAGTTCTACATATGTCATTAACCATAGGATATAAATAAAAACATGAATAAAATAAGTAAAACTGACTGGCTGTGGCTCTAACACTAGTCTGAGTCCAGATTGGCCCATAATTTCCAAATTGTGGTTGATCCGGCGGGTGAAGCCAGGGACGCCCCTCTTCCCACGCACGCGCTCCTCCTCCCCCCCCCCTTCTCCCCTCTGACCTGCATTCGGGCTCCAGCAAGTCACCAAGCTTGTTCTTATTGATGTAAATGCAATACTGGATACAAGATTAATATCTTAATTTATTATATATATTTTTTTAGTTGGTATTCTATGTTTCAAACAAGAGCTGAGATGAGCTGAAACTAGCACATTTCATAGCTGCACCCAGTGTATTAGATAAAAGATTCACCATGTACTTGTGGTACACGGGTGAACGAGAACGTCGTCTAAATACGGGTGAAAATAGCTTAAATATGGAACAGGAAGTAGAATGTATGTCTCCAGTATCAAATGGGTACATATATCAGCACAGAGTTGGTGAAATGGGAGAGCATGCAAAAAGACAATATGGCGGTCATAGATCGCCGTCGCTTTCACCTTTAAATTTGATTAAACTATATGTTTTATTATATTTTTTAACTCAAAGGTAGCGGGGAAATATGAAGACCTATGTAGAGAATAATTGTTGCTTCTTACATTGTGAAATTAGGCTCTCATTTCATTTCCCCGCTTTTTCGACAGCTTTTATATAAGGTTGGTATTCACCCGGGTACTACGAGTACAGGGTGAATCCTTTATCTACCAGTGTATTAGCATGTGCCATGTGCTTCACGCAGCTTTGTTTTGCTCTGATGCATCCCACAATGCACCGCGCCGCTGGAACCGTGATGGAGTCTATTAGTACGGGTTTACATGTGATAAGTCAGAGAGTTGGGCACACTGGAGTATACTACGTCAGACACCAAATAGTACAGCACTGTGGAACAAAACGTGGGTCAATGCAGTGTGAATGTGCCGAGCTTCACACTAAGTGGCAACACCCCTTCCTGGTCCAAGTCAGCCATCATGGTTGGATAGAAGGGTGTAGGTGTGTGTGTGTGTTGGTGGTGTAGATGTGTGGTGGGCGTGGTGCTGTGGTGGGGGTCTAGGTGTGTGGTGAGGAGTCAGGGGTGTCCCTAAGCCTCCACCACACCCCTACACCCCACCACACCCACCCCACCATAGTCACTAACCACACACCCCTATGTAATGCCTTGGCAATCCTCGCTGCAGAGTAGCATGGAGGAACATGTACACTGGTCCCGACGAGGCAGATACAGATAATATGTTTAAATATGTGCCCGATTACAGATAAACTGTGTACGGCATGTTTACAGAGAATATATATACATTTTAAAGTATAATCTATGTACATGTACAGAATTTGCTAACAGTGCATGCTGTATCTACACATACACATGTATATACATATACATGGCTATACATGGCTACCTGATGTGGTTTTCCTAACAGATACATGAAATGTCCCTAGGGGCTCAAACTCCAAATCGGATAATAACTTGCTTAGTAATTCTAGTAATTAGTAATTCTAGTAATTAGTAATTCTAATTGGACGTCCCAACATTGGAGTCTGGTACAACGCCCTGGGAAATAGCCGCTGTATCGGGGAGTGTGTGTGTGGGGGGGGATTACTCTTGGTGATGTGCCAAACATCAGTCTTTCAGACATGTGCAGGGAATGGCAGAGCTGAATAAACGTGTTTTATTGCACATGACAATTTGAATAATGCTGTAAACTTCCTGGTGGGAAAGAGACAGTTGTATCCGAAATAGTTAAAAAGTTTGACTAAGAACATTTTAACTAAGTTTGACTAATCACTTTTTTTTGTTTTAAACAATAATATTAACAATAATATAAATAGATCTACATATATAGCGCATCTTTCTGCCAACTCTGCCAGAGACTCTGGAACAACCACCATGTGTCCATGCGGGTCAAAGGTAAGATCTACCGTGCAATTGTGCTATCCACCCTACTATACGGAGCCGAGGCCTGGACAGTGTACAGACGACAGGTGAAAAAGTTGCACGCCTTCATGATGCAACATTTGCATTCAATCATGAGGCTAACCTGGAAGGACAAAGTAAGAAATAAGGAAATACTCGAACGGACGGGGCTGCCCTCTATGGAAGATCTTCTGATCAAAAAGAATCTCAGGTGGACTGGACACCTCATGAGGATGTCATCAGACAGGCTACCAAAGCAGATCCTCTACTCTCAACTGTCTTTTGGTTACAGAAAGAGAGGGCGCCCTCGTCTCCGGTTCAAGGATACCATCAAGAGAAACCTGAAGCTGAGAGACATTAAGACTGACTCATGGACATCACTCTCACAGCAGAGAGCTAAATGGAGAGCAGCAGTAAAGTAATGAAAGCAGTCTTTGTTGCATCGCGACCGACAGCATGATGATGATGATGACATATATAGTGCCACCTCTCTATATAAAGATATATTCAGCAGTACAGTGAGTGGTGGTTACAGTGTGAAGGGGTGGTGGCGCCACCATCACAGCTGGGGAGGCTGGAGCAGTATGTAAAAATATACGGATTTTCGATTTAGAATTATATATTGGCAGAGAGCATTCTTATTCTTGGATGACGGAGTGGGGACAAGGTTTTGTAAACTAAAAGCAATGATGCCCCACTCACATTATGACATGATATAAACTATGTGAAATATATGTTCATACATGATGCCTAAGATTAATGAAGAGCTGTGTTATATAAGAAACAGTTCAAGGTTGATGAAAATGTCCTCTATGTAGTCAGAATGTATGCCATTGGAGAGGAAGGACATTGACAGAATATATATATATTTGTAACTGTATACATCTACCTGCCGCCAGGGTGCCGATGGGTAGCACACCAGCCTAATCTGCATATACAACGAGGCGCCGCCTGCGGCTGGGGTGGGAGGCAGCCACCCCTGTTGGGGGTTGCCACCCACCCCAGGCTGTGCGGGGTGCCTGATTGGCTGACTGTGGGATGTCCAGTTACCCTTGCCCTGCTCAGCTTCTGACCTACACGAGACACACGAGATTATGCAAATGAAGGACCGATGCTCCCGTCACACGGGACACCGGCACTCTACTCCTGGCTCTTGAGTGAGTCACACCTACTCCTGAGCAGGACCCCAGACACTCTGTCTGATGCTATCAAAATTCAGTGTATACACAGCCATAGGACTCAGGGTCCGTGGGCTGTAGGCACTGCTTTCTATACAGGCTAGTGGTAATGCGACTCGGTGTGGACAGAAGGTGAGGGGTTGGGGTGATAGATCACTGATAGGTGAGCAGGAGTTGATGCCAATAAAGCACAACATCCTCACTGTCTATCTTTGTGACTTGTCTTCCTTTCTTCCTTAGGCGTTCTAATGAGTTAGTAGCCTTGGATTGAATAGTAGCATCACAGGTGAAATGAAGGGGGTAGAGTTAATGATATTATCTGCTGTTCATGACGTTTGGGCGCGCAGTAATATTAGAAGTAGATGACTAGGACAGACTCCATCAGTCTATGGAGCTGAGTGAGTGATGAGGGAAAGCAGGGATATTTTGGGTTATTATACTCCTACATCTGTGTTCATTAATGGGTGGTTTTTTTTTCTGAATGTGGTCGGTGTTTTCATTGCTCGAGATCATTATCAGCCTAAAAGGTAGCGCTGAAGTTAGGATATTTAAGTCAAGATTACCTATAAGGATTTGTTTAAACATAATAGGACATGCTGCCAAACACTACATCCGGTAACAGTGAAGAGTGTTTACCTTCGATTTCTTGCAATATGTCCAATATGGGATGGGTGCGGGGTCATTCGGTTTGTTGGCTATCGGGCACGGTATATATATATAGTAATAACTATATACAAATATCCATGCATGAATACATATATGGGTCACTCTCCTGAAAACTGGCCAGAAGTGTCACATGGAGAGTTAAAATCTAATATTTGTATTTTTTACATTTTTTGGTTGCAAATGAAAGCTGGAAATCTCCCCTGTACATCTATGTAAAATATAAATTGATGAGATAAAAAATAAAGGTGTAGTCCATTATTAAGCTATGTCTTATGGCAGTATAACATGTGTGTCACACGTGTAACACATGTTTAGGACACCACACAGTCTACTTAATAAAAATTTAATCAGAATCTAATCTCACCGGACGCCCACCCCGGCCCCGCCTCCTGCCACAGCCTTCGATCGTCTCGCGGATATATCCAGGAGCTCGCCCTCGGAGCCGGAGGCCCCGCCCCCGTGGTGCGCCTCCTTCCCGCCCCCGTGCCGCCGCCTCAGGAGGTTCATCCGCTGTACCGGTGGTACACGAGGCAGGGCACCTATCCTACTCAGCAGGCCGCCTCTGCGGCCTGCCTCCCACCTGCCTTGCACGCTGCCCATGACCACACCCCTGCCTCCACTGCCGAGGCGGTGCAGGACATCCTGGACTCTGCCGAGGCGCAAAATACCAGCCGACGCAACGGTATACCATCGGGGTACATATTTCCTCACGATCTCATAGAGAGGGGGCCTGAGGGCAAAGCACTAAAGAGGGGCGAGGCATCTATGGAGGAGTACAACCTCACCCTGCGCATGCTCGAGTTTCACCCAGCCTTCCCCTCGGACTCCATCCCCGGTCTCCTGCACCACAATCTCACAGTGCAGCGATACTGCGTTACCCATCCGTGGCCGACCGTTCGACGCTACTCGGAGACGATCTTCGCTTGGATCGCGGACGGCCGGCTCCTGGATGGGTGGCACAACCCAGTCACAATCAACGCGGTGCGGTTGGACGTCATAACCACCCCCGCGACTGCACCAGGGGGCTCCCGAGCTGCCGCCCCCCTCACCGCATCCTCCCGCCCAGCCGCCCCACAGCCCCGAGCAGCCCAGTCTGACCCGCGCACCCCCTACACCCGGGAGGCATACGGAGTCCTCTGCCTCGCATGGAACAGAGACCCAGCCTCATGCGACCTCGCCCCCGCCGGCAAGGCGCACAGGGACCCGGACACCAGGACGAGGCACGCCTCCCTCCAGCCCAGCCAACAACCCGCCTGGCGGAGCCCGTCAACCCCGGCCCCCCCACCCCCAGACCCGCCGCCGCTCAGATGGCGTCATCACAGACGCCGGCCCCCGCCCCCCCTCCACCACTCGCAGCCCCCTCCCCCCCAAGGCTCCTTCCAGGACCCGGGCAACAGCCCTCCCAGGGCGCCACCAACGGCGCCATCGCCACCGTCGCCCCCCGCCGAGCACCCAAAACCCTCCCTAGGCGACCGGTAGTCGCCCGCCGTGCAGCTCACCACCGTCCCGGCCACACCCGGCCTCGTAACACCCACCCCCCTCCTCGCCATAACAGCCACCACCCTGTTCACGCCAACCACCCTCCTCTCATCTCGCCACCGCCCCCCGCAGGCCACGGCGCACGGCCCACACACCACAGCCCTCACATCTCTGCCGCCCTCCCCCCCACCACCCCCGATAGGCCCTATCACGTCTCTGCCGCCCCTCACATCTCTGCCGCCCCTCACATCTCCGCCGCCCCTCTCATCTCTGCCGCCACCAGCACCGCCGACGGCCGCCCCCGCCCCCTCGCCCCTGCCGACCCTGGAGTCGCCGCCCCCGCGGCCCCCGCCCTGGTGACACATCTCTGCCGCCCCTCACATCTCCGCCGCCCCTCTCATCTCTGCCGCCACCAGCACCGCCGACGGCCGCCCCCGCCCCCTCGCCCTGCCGACCCTGGAGTCGCCGCCCCCGCGGCCCCCGCCCTGGTGACAACGCCTACCTCCACACCACCTCCCCGGCCTCCAACGCCCACACCTCCCCACCGACCACGCACTCGGTTTCCCCACCACCCCTACCCCCCACGAATTCGACCTCCCCTCTCCCGCCCCCGCCGTACCTCCTCCCCCCGCTCCCCCCCTCCCTCCCCCCTCCCCGCCCCCCCTTCCATTCCCGCCCCCATCCACCTCTCCCCATCGCCCCCCACCAGCACCAAACCCTCCCCAGGCGACCGGAAGCTGCCCGCCGCGCAGCTCACCACCGTCCCGGCCACACCCGGCCTCGTAACACCGCCCTCCTCGCCATAACAGCCACCACCCTGTCCACGCCAACTGCCCTCCTCTCATCTCGCCACCGTCCCCAGCAGGCCGCAGAGCACGGCCCACACACCACAGCCCTCACATCTCTTCCGCCCTCCCCCCCACAACCCCCGATAGGCCCTATCACGTCTCTGCCACCTCTCACATCTCTACCGCTCCTCACATCTCTGCCGCCCCTCACATCTCTGCCGCCGCCAGCACCGCCGACGGCCGCCCCCACCCCCGCCCCTGCCACCCCCACGGCCCCCGCCCCGGCGACACTGCCTACCTCCACCACCTCCCCGGCCTCCACCACCTCCCCGGCCTCCACGCCCACACCCCCCCCCCCCCGCCGACCGCACCTCGGCTCCCCTACCACCCACCCCCATGAATTCGACCTCCCCCTCTCCCGCCCCCGCCGCACCTCCTCCCCGCGCCCCCCTCCCCCACCCCCGCCCCCCCCCCCTTCCATTCCGCCCCCATCCACCTCTCCCCTCCCCCCAGCCACCCCCCGTCCCCCCGCCCCACCCCAAACCCCCCACCCGCCACCACCACCCCCCCACCAAACGACCTCGGCGAGCCCGTCGCCGAGGTAGTAAACCCTGCTTTCCAGGACACCCTCCCCGCCGCCCCCTCCTGCGGCCCCACCCCCAAAGCCTACCGCCCCCACCCTCCTCTACGTATGGCCCCACCTCTCGGGCACAGCCTGGAGCCGCCACCCCACCTTCTCCCGGGCCTACCAGACCCTCCGTGCTGCGGGCCTCCCCAATTTTTTGGCCGCCCGCATCCCCCTCCCCTCAGGCCTCCACATCCCCGCCTGCCGAAGCCGCCTCTGGGAGCACGCTGACAAAGACCTAGTCGATGTCCTGGAGTTCGGCTTCCCTCCAAATTACTCAGCCAGCACCCCTCCCCGCCCCACCTACACCAACCACCGTGAAGGGCCGGAGCACCAGGTCCACCTCCGGGACTTCATAGCCACCGAGCTGGCCCAAGCGCCCTCCGACACCCCTTCCTCGCCCCCCCCCCCCCCCCCCTCCCTTCACCCCCTAGGCCCAGGTCTCGCCGATGATGACCCGCCCCAAATCCGACCCCGGCAAGAGGCGGGTCATCGTCGACCTCTCCTACCCCCCCGGGGGCAGCGTGAACGCTGGGATACCCCGCCGCGAGTACCTGGGTGGGCCCCATGCCTACAGGCTCCCCTCCGTGGCCGACGTGGGCCGCCGCCTCATCCGAGAGGGCACCGGGGCCTACACATGGACGGCGGACATATCCAGGGCTTACCGCCAACACCGCGCCGACCCCCTCTCATGCCCCTTATATGGGATCACCTTCGAGGGGGCCACCTACATCGACCTGTCCCTCCCATTCGGCTGCCGCTCCTCGGGCGCCGCCTGCGTGAGGGTGACTGCTGCGGTGGCTTGGATCCTCCGGCGCGAGGGCTTCCACACCCTGGTCTACGTCGATGACTTTGTCGGGTGTGAACTCACCTACCTGAGGGCCCGCCAGGCCTTCGACGGTTTCATCGCCCTCGTCGATGCCCTCAGCCTGGAGGTCGCCTCAGGAAAGTGCCACCCTCCGGCGGTGCGGGTCTCCTGGCTGGGCTTCGCTATCGATAGCGAGGCCATGACGATCTGCATCGCCCCCGACAAAGTGGATGAGCTGGTCGCCGACTGCGAGGCGCGAGGCGCCCAGCCCAACCTCGGGCGCCAGGAGCTGCAGAGCATCCTCGGCCGCCTCAACCACATTGGCAGCTGCGTTCTTCCCATGAGGAAGTTCATGGCCCGCCTCCTCGTGGCCCTGCGCAGCTGGCACGGGTTCGCCACCATCATCCTCGGGGACGACGCCCTACGGGACCTCAAATGGTTCGCGGCCTATGGACGTGCCTCCAACGGCCTCCACCTACTCCGCGCACCGGGGACCCGGAGGGTCGTCATAGAGTGTGACTCCTGCTATGCCTGAGGGTACTCCGTGGCTTTCCGGGCCCGCTTCCCGAGCATCCACGAGCTGGAGGCGGTCAACCTCGTTGTCGCCCTCCGCGCCCTCCTCCCGGCTGACGTCGTGGGGGCCAATGTTGTCGTGAATACGGACAACATGGCATCCGCCGCCTCCCTCGACTCGGGGCGGGCCCGGGACCCCACCCTCGCGACATGTGCCCATGAGCTCTGGTTGATGGCTGCCGAGGGCTGCGTCGACCTCACCATCATCCACAAGCCCGGGGCCGACCTCGTCCTTGCCGACGCCCTCAGCCGCGCTCACCTCCCCGGAAGGTGGGCGGACATGGCCTGAGACGAGGTCGCCCTCCTCGGGCCGTCCACACCTACCCCAGTCACAATGAGTTCCCATATAACCCCGGCCTATAACTGGACCCTCGGACGCTGACTGCCATCCTGCAAAAATAAGTAGGAAGGTTTTTATTGATGTTTTAAAATCCCATCCCATGCTGACCAGTTTTCAGGAAAGTAACCCATATATAATATATAGGGATAGGGAACAAAAAAGTTCTGTGCGCAAGTGACAATGTTAGCGCCGGAAGTATGGTCGGGCGGTGGTGGAGCCACCAGTACCCGTATGAGTAAGGAGCAAATACATGCAGAGAGCCCATTGGTTAATAATATAATATCAGAATAATATAATATAATATACATAGAGAAAATCCCTTACGCAGCGTTATACTCGCATAATGCTTATACATCACATATATATGTATATATATATACACGTATATATATACATGTATATATATAATGTCACTGGTATCTCATATCTGCAACGGGAGTGGTACCCTCCAGTGGCATATATAATATATGTTTACATAAGTTCTGCTCACATAAAAGGTTTGTTGCCACAAAGTAGAAAAACTTCTCCAAACCTATCGGTTCACTTATCCTCGAACACTAGCTATTTTGGCTTAGCTACCACCTTTGAGTATCCTCTGTAACGTATGTATTCTACTTACCTGAGTTAGCTGGAGAACTGGTAGCATCCCATTTGAAGAAATAATACATGGTGAAAAGGAAAGTCTTGAAAGATGGTCACGCCTCGATTATAACTCCTTTGATTTTGCAAAAGTGTCATCGACGCCAATTCAATTTCCAGAAGCACCTAGCCTGTTTCCCATCAGACTATTTTGATGTCGCTAGCCTGGTTCCCTTCAAATTCTTGTAATGTCCTTAAGGACATTAATGACGTTATTCCAAGCACCAACATTGCCAACTTTTCTTCTATTATTCACCAGTAAACTGGAATGGAGATAAACATTGGAATCCAACAGTCAAGAAGTTGGGTTTTTTTATTCCTACTTTTTTGTTCTTTGCTCCATAACCATGTGATCATATGAAAAGCGGAATTAGTGAGAATTAAAATTATTTTCAAGTAAAAATCTTTTATTTAAACTACAGTTTTGGATTGGTGTTTAGGGGGATTTGCGCCTGAACTTTGTTGGTATATTAGTTGATTAAACAGTGGAAATTTCAATCGTGGACGATCGGTCTTCCTCATTGCACTGCTCATTGTCTTATCCTAATAATGCGGAGCGCCTCATTAGGAAACGACAAGTATCAATTTTCAAGTCATTAGACAACTATGAATTTTAAAGTTTTCCACGCCTTGTTTTCATCGCTAAAGAGTAATAGTCTCAATTTTGGTAGCTATGCCTTGTTATCTTAGCTGTTACTGGCTAGCCTTTATCGATGCAAACATCTCAGATTAATTGTGTACATTAGAGTGTGGATGCTCACAGAACACCGGACCTCAGATATAAAAGCATTCTAATTATTACCAGCAATTCTGAATGGGGTTGGCCAAATGTTAGCATAACATTATTTTCCGTATTTGACCTGATGTAGAATGATTGTTAACAAAAAGAGTACCCGTATGTGCATTAGATAAGTTGGATAAAATATGTTGGTTGGTTGGTTGGCTGTTGTTATATGTCCTAACAACATCTAAGGTCATATCAGGATGGGTACCGACTTGTGACAGTGCGCGCTCATGGCGACTTTATAGTGCTGCCCCACTAGGAAATCAGGTCGCCGGCACCATGACCCGATATCCCACTCAGTCACATTATCCTGCCATTGAGCTAACCAGTCCTTGCCCTATCCTAATAATGCTGGGCACCTGGCTAGGAAGCGAGAAGTATTAATTTTGAAGTCATTGGTTTGACTCTACGATTGTTCAAACCCACGATCCCATTGGTTCGGATCCCCCGATCTTTCAAAACAGGAGACGGACGCTCAACTCATTCAGCCATTCCGTCTGGTGAAAATATGTGAGTGTTTCGGTTTCTAAAAGTGTGTGTTTTCATCGGACTAAGTAGCTTCAAAGGACAGATAGAGATGGACATGTGTCTGCCTGTCGTCGTTGTATACGAGCCTGGAGGGCCCCATTTTCCATATTGCTTGGGCAATGTGGGTAATTCGGGACCGAGTCGGAGCTGAACCTCTCTATTCCACCCACCCGATTAATGCTACACCTCCCCCCTTCCCCCCCCCCCCTTTTATTCATAGGCGCCCATATCATTTAAGTCCAGGTGGCGACACTGGCATGTGCGCCAAAGCCACCGCCTGTACCCAGCGACCCCTCTCTGATGTCACTTCCCCCCCCCCCCACAAATGCCCCATCGCACTTCTCCTCCAGATGCCGGACCAGCATGACCTCCCTTTTCTCATGCCTCCACGTGGCTGTTCTCCCAACTCAACACACCCGCACGATGCCGACCCGCAAGACCAGCTGACAAGCCGTAGCGCCCAAGACCCCATCAGCCACCGGAGACGCCGCTGCAGCAACGTGGACGACCGCGCTCCATAGTCGCAAAAACAGCTACCACCCCAGCCGTAAACGACAACGACGTGAGCAGTGAAGATGGGTCCACGGTGGTGCAGTTATCCTTGTTGCGCCAGTCTGTGACCGACTCGATCACACAGCAGGCCCAATTCACGAAAGACATGTCCAAACGTGTCAATTCACTGGAGTCGGCCAGAGGAAACAAGCGATCCAAAAGCAACTCGTCCGATGACAGGTCCGCCCCGAAACGGAGGAGACGCGCCGGCACCGACTCGATGCGATCACCAGCCATGCCACGTGGCCGCACAACACGACCCAGGTCGTCCAACTCCCGCCGCAGCAAGCACCGTAATGGCAGGATCCACCACGACAGGTCCACATCAGACGAGCGGAGCAGACGTAGGAGGAGCAAAAAAAAACACCGCACCATTTCACTGTCATCTAGCGAACATGACTCATGCCACTGGGACCTGGTAGATGCAATCATCGATTCCAACGCCTATGGGAGATCTAACAAGCTAGGTAGGAGTCACTTCTTACCACACACATACATCATACGTGATGAGAGGAAAGGGAAAGTCAGATTGGGCGAGAGCAACTGGCATGAGTACATGGCCGCCCTCTCCCGAATGCGTAAAGACCCGAGAGTGCCACAGTCCTGGGTGAAGCCCATGCTGGAGCACCAGGACCAGATGCTTGACATGGCGGCCGAATGGCAGTGGGACACATGCCTGGCATGGTCCGAAAAAGTGTTTGCCATCATAGACGACGGTCGTCTCCCCAGGAGCTGGTGTGATGAGCAGGCCATCAAAGATTTACAGAGGGGAGCGTGCCTGTCGGGCATCTGGAAGGAAGAGCAAAAACGATCGGCTCGATCTGAATAACCGACACGGAAACCAAAACTACCGAACTGATGATCAGTCGTCCGCGAACCTGACCCCCTATAAGCGACCTGAGTTCAATACAGAAACAGACGGCCGTCCCTGTCACAGATGGAACTGGGGCACGGACTGTGGCTTCACTAGCTCCCATGGCACAGACAGTGAAAGGTTTGTGCATGTGTGCGCTTTGTGTGTGAACAAGTACAAAAAATCTAACCCGCACAGAGAACAAGACTGTAACAACAAAAAGCAGCAGATCGAATGGAAGGCAGCAGCACCCAAGACCGACGACACTCCCAGGTCGGATTTTCGATAGGCGGCCAGGGTCAGGCCGGGGAGAACACCACTCAAGACCCCAGCACAACACACAGGAAGCCGGCATTAACACTCGTCTCCACGACCAGGTGGGCGGTAAACCAACCGCCCAGTTGGAGCCCAGGCATTATCGGTGCGGGTAGCGGTCGAGACCTGAATCCAACCGACGTGGCACCACCTGACTTTCCCGCCCACAGGACACCACGTGGGGACGCCCACCAGCCCCCCACACCCACCGGTCAGCGAACGGACGCGAGCAGCAAGGCGAGCAGCTCACCGCCCCAACCATGACCGCCCTCTAACGACCACCAGCATCGTTATGAGTGCCATGCCATCTCAGATGTCACCGCCGAACGACCGCCCCCCGCCATCGGTGACACTAATGGCCATTATGCTGACGCACATGCCGATGCCGCCCTCAATGGTCACTGCCGTAACGACCCCGTAATGACCCAGATGCACCGAACCTCAAACTCGGGCGAGCGCCCCCCCTGTGGCGATAACCGGCACAGCCCCCGATCAACTCGATAGCGGCACCAACATGACTCGGCGAGACTTCTGAGTGGATACGACCCACGCAGCCGAGCCGGCCAGACCGCACCCAGCCACACCCGCCCCACCCCACAACAACTTTCCATACTCCCCCCACTACTCTCGCCTCTCGCCCGCCACACCCACCCACCCGACACACGGGCCTACTCCTACCTGTCACAACCCCGTGCCTGACTCTTCTCTTCAACCTACGACTCAGACCCACACCCTTCCAATACAGCCTCCACCCCGTCCCCCCCCCATCACCGCCCGATCCCCCTACTCTCTCACCCCCCCCCCCCATTACCCACTATCACACCCGCGCCACCCCAACCGACACCTAGCCCTCAACACACTCCTGCGGGTAGCACATCGGTGATCGTACGCTATGAGCCGACTCGCACCACGGTGGGGTGCATACAACCTCAGAGTCGGCCCACGACATCCGGCCGACAAGCGGAAATCAACCACGATGAGATGGGACCACTCGACGCCCTTCTCACGTATGATGAGCGCGCGCATGCCTCGGAGGACATTGACGACATAAGTGAAGACAGTGGTACCCAACCCTCCTCCCCCTACAACCACCCCCACACCCCCCTATCCTACAAAAACACCCTCATCAAATGTTGGCCCACTCCCGTGCCCACCCTATGGAGGAACGACGTGTACAGTTACATATACGACGAGGTCAGCAGGAGTGGCTTCTCCAACCACATAGTCGCACGGGTCCCGTACCGTCCGACCTCCACATTGACCGTTGGAGGGCTCTCCTGATCGACTATCACAACGACCAGCTGGTCGACTTCCTCGAGTACAGGTTGGCCGGCCGAATACACCACCGAATATGCCGCCGAAGGCCCACCCGTCCCCTCGACCGAAGAACACCGATGAGCACCGGATCATCATCGACTTAAGCTACCCAAGGGGGCGAGTGTTAATTCAGGCATAAGGAAAGGCTACTATCAAGGGAGGCCGGTTACCTACACTCTACCTAATATTGCCAACCTCACAGATGAGATCACCCGCCTCGGCCAGGACGCGTATCTGGCCAGAGCATACAGGCAGCTGCATACCTGCCGCTTGTCCGTCCCACTGCTGGGAATAACTCTGGACAGCAACACATACTTTGACATTGCACCGCCATTTGGCTGCCGTACCTCATCAATGGCCTGCGCCTGCACCACCAATGTGGTAGTGTACCTCTTGCACCGGAAGGGCCACTTTGATTGTGCTACCTCGACGACTTTGTCGGCATAGCGGCGTCCGTGGAGGACACAGTTAAAGCCTACCTTGATGCCCTGAGCAGAGCCTCGTTCGACGAACTTTCACACCGCATGGCTGCCCGGTTTGTGGATGACATGGACCTCCCTCGCATAAGGGTCCGACGCGATTCTTCAATCATTTCTGACACTGTGTAGCCTGGGGAGATCCTAACTTTGCCTCTCTCTCCCCAGGCACACACCAAGACCACCAGGACATCAGCCACCTGTTCCGGGCAGGGCTTGCCCGAGGGACCTAGCGAAATAAGAAGCTCCAGACGAATGTGTACCATCGACATGCCCACGCCAGGTCATGCGGCCCCCATCTCCCCGACCCAGATCAATGTCGCATCCTACACCGTCCACCTCACAACCACCCTGAGGTCGCCTGGGGCAGTGATGAACTACCTCAGCGCGGCTCGGACCTGGGTGAACCTGCGTGCCAGGAAAACCAACAGCTTCGACACATACCTGATGTCGATTGTCAAGCGGGGCGGAGCGTCTTTCGGACGTCCCTCCATGACGCCCGGCAGGCCCCCCCTTGACAATACAACAACTATGGAAAGTCATCCACTACTTCGGCTCTGCGGCCCCCCATGCCTGTGTCCTGACCTCTGGGATCCTGGTGGGTTTCTTCACCCTGCTCCGCCAAGGGAACCCCCCTCGTCACCAGCCGATGGGACGACCCCGGCCACACCATCTGAGGCGCAGACGTCGTCGACAAAGACCTCCAAGTCCGCTTCTGATGCCTATACCATACAAATCATCGGATACCGACATCCGCCTACTGCCCTGTACATGCCTGGCAGCGATACGCCAGGACGACTGAACTCCTGCCAGGGGGGCCCCTGCTTTCATTACACTGGGCGACGGACCCCTGACGGCACAGACGTTGACCGTGGTGCTGCGAGCCATGGGTACCCCCAGCCTGCCGACTACACCCTCCACAGCCTTCGACGGGGGGCGGCTCAGGCCTGCGCACGCGCAGGGTCGTGCCTCCAGTATGTCAAAGACATTGGTAATTGGTGCTCAGCTGCCATACACCACTACGTTCGGGTGGACGCCTTCACCGTCGCAACCCGGGCACTCTCCACCTTATTTGGTTGAGTCCCGGGTCATGCAGAGACTTAAGACCTACTTGTTCCATTGATTCCATTGACCTACCTAATCAATGACTCCTACGATATACCTTATTGACTTTATTGATTGACCCACTTTCCCCCCCTTTTGTAGGATATTCCTTATTGACCCTAGTGATTGACCTACTTGTTCCTACTGACTTCATTGACCTACCTGATTAATGACTCCTATCCCATACCTGTTGATTCATTGGTTGACCTACTGATTAAAGACTACTTTTACCCTATACATTATTGACTTCCCCCTTCTTCAGTCTAATCAAATTCCATACTATGTAGCTCTGTCTCGTGTCCTGAATTGTCCAAATTGCTTCGGGAAATGTGGGTAATTTGTGACCGAGTCGGAGCTGAACCTCCCTGTTCCACCCAATTAATGCTACACCTCCCCCTTCCCCCCTTTTATTCATAGGTGCCGATATCATTTATCTCCATGTGGTGACAGCGGCGCACACGCCGGAGCCGCTGCCTGTACCTGGCGACCCCTCTCTGATGTCACTTCTGCCCCCTCCAAATGCCCCATCGGCACTTCTCCTCCAGACGCTGGACCAGTACGACCTCCCTTTTCTCACTGCCTGGTTTATGTCTCCTTGTTGTGTACTGAGAACATTAAAATTGCATAGTCCGATGGTTTGGAGTGTGTGTCATTTTCTGAGATAAATATATTAGTTTGATCTAGTTTACTTAAGGTTGAAGTAATTTTCATTTAAAATTACAAACTTTGGAGATATTTGAAATGCAAACATGACAAATTAATTTTGGTAAGCACACCAACATTCTGACACCATAGGCTTCAGCAATAAAAGATTCTATTAAATTGACTCAGAATTCTATTTTATGTGGCAACAAACGCTTGATAAATGCATCAGTATCTGAGTTAAATATGTAGGATCAAATATAGATAATTGTTTTGGTTTTGAAAATTGTATGCTGCATCAATTCTGGCCAAAACCATAAAGAGCTCTTCATATATACATATATGAAGAGCTTTTTTCCAAAGCACGAGCTACGAGTTTGGCATTAGCATTGCAAGCTCTTTTTTTTATCGGTGCTGTGTTTCTGTGTCAACCTTGTAATGAAAGATATATTGACTTTAAATTGTATATCCTTCATGACCATAAAATATAGCAATTCGAAAACAGCTGCTAAGCCTAACAAGAATTTTATTTAAATCAGCATTTGAGATTGCCCTGTAAGTAATACCTCAAGCATACATTTTAGTAGATGATGTTCTAAGTGCATCAACATTTCGACTTCCTAATAGACTTCCTGGTAGCGCTTCTTTTTTGTGGGATGATGCTTTATGCAAGTCACTGTTTACCTGCGTGATATATCATCGTATAATGCATGAACGGAATAATTATCGGAATGAGTAGGATTTCAGTCAGACCAGCTCGACGGATCTTCCTTTGATTTATATTTTCGCATCCGGGGCCTTTTAACTCTTTTAAAGCGTTTCCAATTATGGATATTTATCACCATGTTTATAAATCAAGGCATGTGCCTTACAGCATTCGATTATACCCGCCTGGGCTTTCATATTTAACTGGGTCGACTGTACGATGATATATGCATGATATGCACTGAATACGGCTTCACAAGAAGCTATGGTGTAAACCTTTCCCGACCTTCAGAAATGTTTGTATTTCAAAGTTGTGTGCATATCGTGAGCAAGTACAAATAAGGTATATTTTTTTCCAACCTCTGCAACACTTGTGATCGACTTCATAATAAGGTTCCTAATTGCATGACGACCAGTTGGTTTGTTCGCATTTATTGTTTATGCTTGTAACAAGTATCTACTGATAAGTTCAAGTTGCACTACCTTTAACTTAAGACTGGTCCAATGTGGACCGCTTGATTTAATACATGATCAGGTCTGGACAAGCCCAGATTCATTAGGCTTTAAACCGTTCTAGTGATCGACTTCCTAAAGAGGTTCCTGATCATGTAACTCACATTTGGCTTGTTTGCTTATAATACCCCTGTCACACTACGACGTAACGAGCCAACGTGAGCCTAACGTGATCATTTTTCGTCATTACGTTGCCGTACGTTGGGTTACGTTATGATGACGTCATAATGACGTTAGAGTGACGTCGAGCTACGTCATGTTACGTCGTGTTACGTCGGCGCGCGTCGAGGTTTTGAACCTGTTCAAAACTTTCGACGTATCTCGACGTGACGCCGTCACGTCGGGATGACGTGACAATGACGTTAGGTAGACGTTCCGCGATCGTTATAGCAGCGTAAATGACGTTAGAGTCACGTTATGTCACGTCAGACCGACGGCCCGGGTGGGAGCAACGTGTGGGCCGCGTTTTGCACGTTACGGTCACGTCACGGTCACGTTACGGTCACGTTACGGTCACGTTACGGTCACGTCACGGTCACGTTACTGTCACGGTTACGGTCACGTTACGGTCACATTACGGTCACGTTACGGTCACGTTACGGTCACGTTACGGTCACGTTACGGTCACGTTACGGTCACGTTATGGTCACGTTACGGTCACATTACGGTCACGTTATGGTCACGTTACGGTCACGTTACGGTCACGTGAACTACGCGGCATTCACGTCCACAATTTGCATATTACGCCGATAACTTCGACGTGATATCATTATTTTCACGTTGTGGTTACGCTGACGTAGTCACGTCGTAGTGTGACAGGGCCATAAGTTCTACGCTGTAATGACTAACTACTGACAATTTCATGTTATACTACTGTCGTGGGGGTGATGAAAATGGGAAATATTGTGCCTATAGCAGGACTCGAACCCACATCTCTTTGCATTCCGGGCCAGTGTGCTAACCATTACACCACCTAGGCTCCCTGATATCACCACACTACCCACGCCTACCTGTCATGTGGTTACTTGCCTGAGAGGTCAGTGCAGACTACTACACTCGTCCCCCTGGAATTGTAAGTCTTTTAATGCTTACAATTACATACGTACAGGCAATGCACTAACACATACATACACAGGGCAGGTTCAACAACCATACAGCGCATAGCTTGTGCAGGATCCTGGTCATGGGACCAGTGTCATTGGGGTGATGAAAATGGGAAATATTGTGCCTAGAGCAGGACTCGAACCCACATCTCTTTGCATTCCAGGCCAGTGTGCTAACCATTACACCACCTAGGCTCCCTGATATCACCACACTACCCACGCCTACCTGTCTATGTGGTTACTTGCCTGAGAGGTCAGTGCAGACTACTACACTACTTTAAAACTGGTCCACTGCCGGCCGATCGATGTAACACCTGATCAACTCAAATGAGTAATACCCCTGTCACACTACGATGTAGCAGGCCAGTGAGTGGGCAACGTAAAAATCACTTTTTTATGTTGAGATACATTGAAATTCTCGGCGTTTCAGGGCCAAATTGGACATAGTGGACGTAGGCAAAACGTTGATCCAAAGTAGTTGTAAGTGTCTCAATGAGTTAGAACGTAAAATTTTAAAAAGACCCAATGTAAGGCTAATGAGCCTCCAGCGCACACTGCATCAACCTAGCAAAACCCTAGTGACGGCTTAGGTTAGGACTCGCATATTTATGCCTGCCCTAACGTAGCTACGTGTGACTCTGGGGTAATTTGTAACGTGAGTCGACGTCAGGCCCATGAGTGAGCACCGTCAGTCTAACGACAGTCCAGTGTGCTCAGGATAAGGACAGCGAGGCAAAATGTTCACACCACGTTGACTTACGTTCGAAGAACGTTGGCGCATGTTACATACGTTACGCACACGCCAGTCATTGGTCTACTACATCGAATACGTCAAGACACGTTGGACTTATGTTAGACTAACGGTAGACACACGTCAGAGACATGTTAGACCTACGTCGAGATACGTTAATACCACATTGTCAGTGCATGGGCTGCACGTTTCTCCCAGCTCTCCGTCAGTCTACCATAAGTTGACACAGCTCAATGTAGACCGACGTAGCTCTAACGAACGTTTAACGTATCTCGACATAAGCCTAATGTGAGCGCAATGTACACCCAACATAACCCAACATAACGGCCTTTACGTCGAGCTACATCGAAAGTTTTGGGTATGTCCAAAACCTTGTCGTGGGTCACCTTATCTCAACGTAACTCGACGTATCTCGACGTAGGCTTAACGAATGAGTAATGTATCTCAACATATCTCAACGTATCTCGACGTAATGGCCAAAGTTCACCTACATTGGCTTAAGCTACCGCGTTAAGTCGTAGTGTGAGAGGGCTTTACTGACTTGTTTTTATTAAATTTTACTTGTTAAAACTCATATGCCCTGTCTCCTCTTTGTCCGAGTGAAGTGAATTACCCCTGCAATTGGTCCTCGTTAGCTGTATTATTGCTAATGTTATTAATATTATTAATATTCTATTCTTTACTTTTGCTAGAAATCTGGCAAGGGAAATATGCACACGAAAATGTGTGGGATTACATATATATTATATATATTATTATTTATTATATATCATATATATTATATATATTATATATTAAATAGATAGTGTGTATTATATATTTTATATTTTATATATTATATATATTTGATATATTATATTTGATATATTTTACATATTATATAGATTATATATATTATAGGACCAGACAGGATGGCTGAATGAGTTAGAGCGTCCGTCTCCCGTGTTGGTAGACCGTGGGATCGTGGGTTCGAACCCTGGTCGAGTCAAACCAATTACTTTAAAATGTATACTTGTTGCTTCCTAGCCAGGCACTCGGCATTATTAGGCTAGGGCAAGGACTGGATGGTTCAGAGTCAGGATAATGTGACTGAGTGGGATATCAGGTCATAGTGCTGGTGGCCTGGTATCCCAGTGGGGCAGCACTATAAAGTCGCCATGAGTGTGCAATTTCACAAGTCAGTGCCAGTCCTGAAATGACCTTTGATGTTGCTAGTATGTAAAACAATAACTAAGCAATAAACAATATATATTATATTATATATATATAATATGTAGTACATATATTATATATGTTATATATATTATATATATTATCTATGTTATATATATATTATATAAATTATATATATTATATAGCCTTTCTCGTCCAGATACGCAATACATGGATATATATATATATATATATATATATATATATATATATATATATATATATCTGTGTGTGATTTGTGTCAGGATGTTGTGCCTAACCGAACCTGCGCCGACCACCCAATAAGAATGTCGCTTGGCAAGTGGTTGTACTGTTGGTGTATTGGCAACATCCACGGTCATATCAGGACGGGTACCGACTTGTGGCAGTGCGCACTTGTGACGAATGTGTAGCGCTGCCCCACAGGGAGACCAGGCTGCAAGCACCGTGACCCAATTTCCTATTCAGTCAAATTATCCTGATACTGAGCTACCCAGTCCTTGCCCTGTCCTTGTAATGCCAAGTGCTAAGGTCGGTAGCAACAAGTGTCAAATTTGTAAATCATCGGTTTTACTCAGCTGAGGTTCGATCTCCCGACCTTCCGCACAGGAACCCTGCGCTCTACAGATTCGGCCAAGTCTGGTTAGTTTGAGAAGGGCATTGGACTCTTTCACTCCAAATATCTCTGAAGTTAACCCTAAAAAAATAACCTAGCCCTTTAAAATAAAGGTTACTTCAAACTCCAAGTAAGGTTAATGATCCACTGATATAGTAACTAAGAAAGGCGGCAGAAACTCCAAACCATCTGATTATACCTTGACCGCAGAATAGAATGGCTGTTGGATTGGAGTGACAGTAGACCACTTCCCCCCAACCCCCCCGAAACAAACAAACATACACTGTAAACTCAACCAGTAGCGGCCAACGAGACAAAAAAAACCATCTACAACGGAATGAGCCTGGAAATGATTCTAGTTGGATCCTACTGAGGTACAAAAATTAATCAATACTAACCTACTTACTCACTCAATAAACCCCACCTGCGATTACCGTGAACACAAGTTCAATCACAAAGGCCCACCCTACATCCCCCATCACCCTTTCAACGAGTATGTTACAACTAGAAAGATAATCAGTTATGCCCCACCCCCTACTAACGCCTACCATACTAGTCTAACATAGTTACCTCCCCACATATGTTTCTTTTTTCTCTTATCTTGTTCTTTACCTATCATTCTTCTACCAATGTTTTGCTTATATCCCTGTAATTGTCTATATGTATATTGTTGTAGAATTGTTTACTGTGTAGAGGCAATTCTGATTAGGGCTGGAAGACCAGTGCATTAGCACTGACAACATATTATTCAAAGGAATAAAAGCACTTGGAACAAAAAAACAAAAAAAAGAGTGGGGTGGGGCATCCTAACTCGGCACAGATCACTTTTGGGAGGAAGGGCGGGTAGGTGGGTGGAAAATCTGGGACAGCACACACACAGAGAGTGTACAGTGATATAGTCGGGGGAAGTGGGTAATAAAGCTTGTTTATTTGTGGGAGCATAGTTGAAGGGTTCAGGTGCGAAAACTGACTAACGCCATCCGGGCCGAACTGAAACCATGACTAGGCCTACCACATTTGAGCTGAATTGAAGCTGCCAACATTCCGACAATCCAATCCATTTTTTTCGCAGAAGCTGCCACATCTCTGTACATAATTTTCTATGCAATATATATAGATTGTGGTATGCAGGTATTGCAGGTATAGCAATATCTCAGGGAGTTTGATGCCCCTGCCCTGCAGAGTTGTAAACCACTGCCTTGTGGTACGGGTTCTTGACAGAACCGAAGGCTAAGGGAGCAAACCCTAAACAGAAAACCATGTCACTGTGGCAGCATTAAGGCCGGTTGATGTATGGAACTCCCAACATCTCCCGACCAGCCACTGCAAGGACAAATAGTTTTGCGCCTGTCTTGACATGTTTTTGCCGGTGTAAAACCTCTATGTGCTCCCCGAGAGAGTGCTGCTGGTAACTTGCAAAAGCCAGCAGCACTTCAACACTTTTGCAGGCAGCTTTCATGAAATGGACTGGTCACCTCATGAGGATGTCATCAGACAGGCTACCAAAGCAGATCCTCTATTCTCAACTGTCTTCTGGTTACAGAAAGAGAGGGTGCCCTCATCTCCGGTTCAAGGATACCATCAAGAGAAACCTGAGGCTGAGAGACATTAAGACCGACTCATGGACGCAACTCTCATGGCAGAGAGCTAAATGGAGAGAGGCAGTCAAGTAATGAAAGCAGTCTTTGTTGCATCGCGACCGACAGCATGATGATGATGATGCAATATAAAATTGATAGTATTTAATTGGAAAGCACAACAATTTAACATAAAACAATTAAAATGAAGTTGTCGGTTTTTGCACCTGAACCCTTCAGTTCATTCATTTCCATTTCAAGTTGGGTATCCAAGTAACTATTTTAGCTTGGGACCGCTGCTGTTTGTTATGGCTGCATAAGTATGTAATTACACAACTTCAATGGAAGACGCAACCTGCTAAAAATAATAATAATAATAATAATAAAATCGCAGCAGTCAATTCTTCCCTCGATCAGTGTCAAATTACACGCTGCGTAGCAACCATCAGAGGGGGGCTGGTATTATGCCGAGCACCTTCTGGCCATTCCCAAATATCATCACCATTCATTGTGCAGTTCACTACATGGGCCACTACGTTCACTATACAAGTATGATGGATCTGGCACCAGACGGGATGGCCAAATGAGTTAGAGCGTCCGTCTCCCGTGTTGGTAGATCATGGGGTCGTGGGTTCGAACTCTGGTCGAGTGCATTTGCTCAGGATAAACTGATTTGTTTTTTACATGGTGTTTCATAATCCCAATAGAATACATATTGATTTGAAGCAAATCTCCTTGTGTTTTCAGTGTAACCGTTTCTCTGCTGTTTTGTGTCAATCGTTACAATGGACAAAAAAAAAGAGTTATCACCTTTTGAGACAGGCTCATATATATATATATATATATATATACATATATACATATATATACATATATACACATATTTACACATATATACACATATATACACATATACACACATATACACACATATACATACATATATATATATACAGGAAGATCTTCTGATCAAAAAGAATCTCCAGTGGACTGGACACCCCAGGAGGATGTCATCAGACAGGCTACCAAAGCAGATCCTCTATTCTCAACTGTCTTCTGGCTACAGAAAGAGAGGGCACCCTCGTCTCCGGTTCAGGGATACCATCAAGAGAAACCTGAAGCTGAGAGACATTAAGACCGACTCATGGACGCAACTCTCACAGCAGAGAGCTAAATGGAGAGCGGCAGTCAAGTAATGAAAGCAGTCTTTGTCGCATTGCGACCGACAGCATCATGATGATGATGATGATGATGATATATATACAGGGTATTTTAATAATAAATTGAGCCTGTGTGGTTCTATCATCTAGCCAATGATAAAAATAACTACTAAAAAAAGTACACTGGGTAATTTAATATAAAATGGAACCTACCTGGCTTTGAAATATTACCAACATTAAATAAAAATATAGAAAATATCCTTAAAGTGCTGAATATAATATTACCACTTTGTCAGTTTTTTTGTTTTTTTTACACTATTCTTTATCACTAATAACTGCAAATAAAACACTGTCTAAATAAATTATGGATTGGGATGGCTATCAGGGGTGTCAGTAAGCCATCTTAAGCCATCTTAAATCAAAATATGTACCAATCTTTTTTCCTCAGATGATTATTTGTTGATTGTTTGTTCCATTTTCCCCTACTTTTCCAGGTGCCTCTCACTTGATGACTTGCATTAGTTCATAAATTAAGAATGAAGTGCGATTCAAGGAGGAGGAGGAGGAGGAGGAGGGGGAGACGTGAAAAGTGTCACCTTCACACCTCTGACATTGAGACTCACCTGTCAACCCTCACTCCAATTTCCTCACCTTTCACTCCTCACCCTGCCATGGCTCCATCCTGCCGTCTGTCTCCTGTTCCCGCACTCTGTTGCAGTCCTCCACACCGCTCGGACCTTTACTCCTCACCAGTTCTTAGTTTATCGCACCCACCCGTCCTCTTTTTAACCTGCACCAGACGGGATGGCCGAATGAGTTGAGCGTCCGTTTCCCGTTGTGGTAGATCGTGGGATTCTAACCTTGGTCGAGTCAAACCAATGACATAAAAATGTATACTTGTCGCTTCCTATCCAGGTGCTCAGCATTAATAGGATAAGGCAAGGACTGGTTAGCTCAGTGTCAGGATAATGTGACTGAGTGGGATATCGGGTCATGGTGCTGGCAGCCTGATTTCCCAGTGGGGCTGCACTATAAAGTCACCATGATTGTGCACTGTCACAAGTCGGTACCAATCGTGATGTTACCTTAAATGTTGCCGGGACTTAAAACTCCAACAACCAACCAGGGGCGTAGCTAGGATACGCACGTACGCCAAAACGTCCACATCATTTTGTCAAAAAAAAATTAAATTAAAAAGTAATAAAGAGAGAGAGAGAGAGAGGAGGCATGTACTAGATGTAGTAGTCCGGAGTGTCGAAAACTCAAGTCTAAAAATGTGTCAAATCTGCCAGCTTAAGGCCCTGTCACACTACGACGTGTGTTCCGGCGTGCCGCCAATGCGCAAAATATTTGCAACCCGTCGAGAAACGTCAAACTTTTCGGCGTCTCGGGGGGTAGTTGGACGTGTTGGTAGCGTGATAATAGCGTATTATTAGCGCGCCGTCAACGGGTATCGACGTTGCGGGCGGAAAAAGCCTCCCTCCCTCCCTGTGTCTGTGTGTGTGTGTCTCTGTGCTGTGTGTGTCTCTGTGTCTCTTATGTATGTCTCTGTGTCTGTGTGTCTCTGTGTCTGTGTGTGTGTATCTGTGTCTGTGTCTGTGTGTGTGTCTCTGTGTCTGTATGTGTGTCTATGTGTGTGTCTCTGTGTGTATCTGTGTGTGTCTCTGTGTCTCTGTGTGTATCTCTGTGTCTCTATGTGTGTGTCTGTGTGTGTGTGTCTGTGTCTGTATGTGTTTCTCTGTGTCTCTGTGTTTGTCTCTGTATTTGTGTCTCTGTGTCTTTGTGTCTCTGTCTGTGTGTGTCTCTGTGTCTGTGTCTCTGTGTCTCTGTGTCTCTGTGCGTGCATATATGTGTCTGTGTGTTTGGCTCTGTATCTCTGCGTGTGTCTCTTTGTCTGTGTGTGTGTATGTGTGTGTATGTGTGTGTGTCTCTGTACATGTCTCCGTGTCTGTGTCTGTGTATATGTGTGTATCTCTGTGGGTGTGTCTCTGTGTCTCTGTGTGTGTCTCTGTGTGTGTCTGTGTGTGTATCTCTGTGTATGTGTGTGTATCTGTGTCTGTGTGTGTCTGTGTGTCTATGTGTATCTCTGTTTCTGTGTCTCTGTGTCTCTGTGTGTGTCTCTGTGTGTGTCTCTGTGTCTCTGTCTCTGTGTCTCTATGTGTGTGTCTGTGTGTGTGTCTCTGTGTATGTGTGTGTCTCTGTGTCTATGTGTGTGTCTCTGTGTGTGTCTCTGTGTCTTTGTGTCTCTGTCTCTGTGCGTGTCTGTGTGTGTGTGTCTCTGTGTGTGTCTCTGTGTCTCTGTGTTTCTGTGGGTGTATCTCTGTGTCTCCGTGTCTGTGTCTCAGTGTGTGTGTCTCTGTGTCTGTGTCTCTGTGTGTTTCTGTGTCTGTGTATCTGTCTCTGTGTCTCTGTGTGTGTCTCTTTGTCTCTTGTGTGAGGGAGGAGGGAGAGAGGGAGAGAGAGAGAGGGAGGGAGAGAGGGGGAGGGAGGGAGGGAGAGTGTCTGTGTGTCTCTCTCAGAGACACACACACACAGACACACACGTAGAGACACACACAGAGACACAGAGTCACACACACAGAGACACACACACAGAGACACACACACAGAGACACACACAGACACACACAGACACACACAGACACACACACACAGATGCACACAGAGACACACACACAGACACACACAGACACACACACAGAAACACAGAGACACAGAGACACACACAGAAACACAGAGACACACACACAGCAACACACACAGACACACCCAGAGACACACACATAGACACAGAGACACAGAGACACACACACAGACAGACACACAGACACACACAGCCACAGAGACACAGCCACACACACAGCCACAGAGACACACACACAGAGACACACACACACAGTCACAGAGACACACACATAGACACACACACAGACACACACACTGAGACACAGAAACAGAAAGACAGAGACACAGGGACACACACACAGACAGACACAGAGACACACACACAGACACAGAGACACACACAGACACAGACACAGAGACGCACACACTGAGACACAGACACAGAGACACAGAGATACATCCACAGAAACACAGAGACACAGAGACACACACACATAGACACACACATGGAGACACACACACAGATACACACACAGAGACACAGAGATACACATAGAGACACAGAGACACACACTCACAGACACAGAGACACACACAGAGACACAGAGAAACAGACACAGAGACATACACACAGACACAGAGACACACACACAGACACACACAGCAACGTGCGAGCAACGCGCTGGTAACGTGTGTCGACGTCCTGCAAACGCGCCTGTCGCGCCCGTAACGTGGGTCCACGTCATGCCAACGCGCCGGTAACGCGCGATCCAACACGTTGGCGCGCGTCTGCACGCGTCGAAAGGTTTGTGCAAGCACAAAACCTCGACGCGGCCCGACGCGCGCCGACGTGTCCATTCACATCTTGACCCAGACACCCGCCCAGGCCTCGACATATCGCCAGTGGTTGGACACCCCCCTCTTTCTGAAGCTGGTACTGATGATTTTATGCATTGTTCTGATGTAATGGGAGTGGGTATGTGTCCCAGCCCCTAATCAAGTCTTCACTAGCACAGGCATTGTGAGCCATACTAATGGTGCTAATTGCCCCATTGTTTGCCCCCGTGACTCAATTAAATCAGATTCCCCTGGCCTTGGCAGTGCGCCAGTGATAACCGCGTGTGTTGGCGTGGGGGGCGCGGGTGACTGTTACCGCTCACCGTGCCAACTATCCAACCCCTTACTACGCTATGCCCTTGAAGCTGATGACATTAATTGGTTGAGTGTTAAGGCCTGTGGGCAAGGCCTTTGTGTAATCGCCCTCGACACTTACTCCAATGAAAGCGTCACCTTTACTGTCACTGCTGCATGTTCTGACGCTACTTGCTTGTGCACTCACTACATAGCTAGCCAGTTATCCCAATTTAAACCATGCCTCTCTGTGACTGCTTTGCTGGGGAGGACATTGACCCAGACACTGAGTTTGTTTTGCATGGGGCAATCTTTGGCTTTAAGGTTATAAATCCTTCATGTCGTGCAGTTTACGCAGGTAATTGCAATAGGAGCACCCAGAACAGTTTTATTGATTCAAAGTTGCGCACCGAACTTTCCTGTGGTTATATAAGCCGGGTGAGTGGTGAAGCATTGTGTGTTCACAACGTCTTTGCCTTTCCAAAAGCAACTGGGGGCGCCTACCGAACAATCGTCGACTGCAGTAAGCCTATCG